>QJNU01000503.1:0-56110 GCA_004154915.1 Monosporascus ibericus | reverse complement strand
ATAATAATAATAATAATAATAATAATAATAATAATAATAATAATAATAATAATAATAATAATAATAACAATAATAATTTTATTTTATATTTTCCTTACTTTATGTTGTTCGATTTTATTCGATCTTATCCATTTATGTTAGTTTTTATCTATTTTTAGCCCTTTATACTTTTACCTTTTTTCTTCTTTTTTTTCATTAACCTTTCGACGCTTTACCGATACTTGCGTAAATAAAATATTCCTTTTAATTAAGTTCGATCAGATATTACCGAAAAATATCGATAGCGTTTACGTTTCTTATTTTTCGAATACGTTTTATCGAATTTTTAACTTTTTAATTATTTTCGACGTAACGGTTTTACGATATCTTTAAAGGGAGTAACTTTTATCCGTTTTAAATTCGGTTTTTTACGTTATTAAAATGCCGATTTTTTTACGTTTAAATTATAAAAAATACATAATTTTTTTAACTAGGAAAAATAAAACGAAAATATAATTGGCCGTATAAGTATACGTACGTTTCATACTTATTTAAAATAACGCTTTTTTAATTTCCTTTACGACCTTATGTTTAAACTTTATGTTAAATATTTTTATAGCGATAAGGTTAAAAAAAGATGATTAAAAATCTATCGAAAAAAAGATAAATAAACTTATCCGGGACTAAATTATATATAGTTTATTAATAGTTATTATAAGTAACAAAAATACGGATTCGAAATTTACGCTAGTATTAATACTTATTCGCAATATATCATATGGTTTTATTACGGTATTTCCGCTTATACCGGTCGCTTTATATTTTACTAATATCTTTTCGTTATTTATTAATTTGGATTTATTTTTTTAATTTTCTATTCGGATTACGGAAACGAAGTTTAATATATAGCCGCTATTTATTACCTTTTATCGAACTTAAATCCCAGTCGGCGTTATCCGCGTATTTACCGACAATCCCAGTTTAATATAACTAAATCCAATCGGTTTACGGATACCTTCGAAAATATTATTAAAGGTCGTTAATTTTTAAACGAATATAATACGTTACATCTTAAAACGACGAAAGGCGAACGGGTTCGTTTTAATAATTGCTAATCGTATGGTAAAAATAAAGAAAATTAACAAATTAAAAGTTAATAATTTTAATTTTGCCAAAAAAGAATCGCTTTTTTAGCGGGTACGTTATATGTAATAAAAGCTTTAATAATTCGATTTAACGTAATCGAATAATACCAAACGTTTTTTGGCTAACTTAAATACGAACGTATTTAGCAAAAAAAACATAAAGCCGATCGGATTATTTTACTTTATATTTATATACCCGTTATTAAATACAAATTTAACTAATTTATTAGCATGTAAAATACTTATATTATCCGTACATAAAAGAATCGGAATTATATCGTATATAAATTACCTTATATTATGTATATTTTTCCCGATCTTAAAAAGGCTATAAATTACCGGATTCCTATTAATCAAAAGGTATTTAACGCGTTTCGGACGAAATTTCGGCAATACGATCCGATTAATTTCGAAGCTTATTTACTTTTGTTAACATTAAAAGTTTACGACCGGTATATTAAGGAATATGGCGGTTTCCTTATTACTTTACCCGTAAACACGGAAACTTATTTATAAATTTTTTATTATGTTAAATTACGGAATAAGTTACGAAATTATTATTTAGCTAATATGCAGCTTTTTTTAGCCGAATTCGTTAGTTCCGTAAAAAATTAATATTATTATAATATTATTAAAGAAAAGGAAAAGGCGGTTTTTAATAATAAGGTAAACGGTATATAACTTTATTTAATTATAATTAAGGTTAATAAAATTAAGTAAAATTAAAAATTAAATAAAAACCGCTTTCGAAATCGAATCCCGTATTATATAATTCGATTAAATATAATCGAATAACACATTTTAAAAATAATTCTTTTTATTAATCTTATTCCTTTCTAAAAGATACGAATAAAACCGTTTCCGTATAACGGCCAATTTGGTTTCCAGTAATGGATTAAGCTATCCGTATTTTAAAACCTTTCTTATAGGTCCACTTTCGTTCGCTTTCGTTTAATCGAACTTGCTTATATTTGATTAATGCTTATCTTCGGCCTTCGTAACTTGTTTTACCTTAATCTTCTTATCTTCCATCTTGGGCTTTTTATTTATTATCTTTTTTTTACGACCTATTTATTTTTTTTCTTTTTAAGCCGGGTAGGAATAAGCTTATATACTGCAGGTAAGCTGTTATCGGTATTATTGTCGTTATCGGTATGGTCGGTAAACTTTTTAACTTTTAAATTACGCTTATTTCGTTAACGTTTCGTTTTATCCCGGTATATAAATTTAGGTAAATGCCGGTATCGCCTTTATATGTAATATGGTATTACTCCTTAATTATGCTGATTATAATTAACCTTTTAAGGTATAAACTTAACTTATGGATTTTTTATTTTTTGCCAGTAATAACTTGTCCAGCAAATTTTTACGGCTTTATACGAAAATCTATAAATATATTAACCTTTTCGAAAAAATATCGGATTATGCTTGCATAAGTAAAAAAGACGGTATATAATAACATATTAATTAATATTATTTTTTTGCATATTTGGATTTTAATTTAATCGGTAACTTTTATTCCGTTAATAAAAGACTTTTCCTATTCGCAAGTATATAAACGTAATCTGTCAGATATAAGGGACATCAGTTGTGTTGTTGTATTATGCTGGATACGTGTATTGTTGCATGCGTACAGCGTTAAATAACTTAGCCACGGAACATGTATGGGCCGATCAGTAGGTAACCTTTCCGTATATGGGGTACGCTACGCACCCCCCAACTAGCTGATACACCCCTTTAACGCCTTAAAGTTTTTACGGCGTTAATCGTTACACTTTATTACTTCCTAAAGCCACAACTATCCATTCCACCTTTCCTCCGGCGATTAAATCCTCCTAATTAGCCAATTCCTCGTTTAAAATAGCCTTTAAAGCTTTCTTCCGCTGGTTTAAAACTTTTATGATATCCTTTAATCCTAGTTGCTTTTTAAAGTTCCGAAAGGCTTTTTGTAACAAAATTTTAATTAATTTATCAGCCAGCATATCGCCTATAGGCGTATAATTTATTCTGATCAAGTTCCTTTCTGCTGCCTTTCGTAGCCAATAATTATGTATATTTACGTACCGTAGCTTTATTTATAAAAGTACGATATCGGCGTTAACTAGCCGTATAATCTATTAATTATCGTATTACATATTTAACGGTCCTACATTAAAATCGACTTTTAATTTTTTAATTAATCGAAAGCTAAATAAAACTTTTTTAATAACTTACGTAAAAAATAATAATTCCGCTTTGGTTATAAAAGTAATTATTATATTTTGCTTATTTACCCGCCATCTTATTATTTTTCCGAAAAGCTTTATTATATAAATTTAGCAATTTTTTAATCGATTATATTATTCGTAAAAAAAGCGTCGTTTTAAATATTTATCGAATCTTCGTTACCGAATTATAACGTTAACGTTTTAATACTGATTAAATATAATATAATTTTATTAATAACGTTATAATATACGTTATTAAGGTTTTAATTAAATCGTACGAATCGGGATATTATAAAAGATATATTAAGTTACGAATTAATTATAATATATAAAATAAAACCGATTTTTTTTAGTATTTATTTATTAAGCTTAAATAAATTAAATTAAGATTTAGCAATAATTTAACGCTTATTATTAACGTTTTTAGAAAGTTATTTAAACTTTTTTTAAAAATTAAGTTAACCAGTTTATTTATGAAATTAAATTAAAATAACCAGATTTTCTTATTAAATTTATCTTTAATTACTTCGATTTTAAGGAATTATTATAAGTCCTTATTACTTATAAGAATATATCGTTCTTATATTTATTAAATTAATTAATTAATAAGGTTTTAATACTTTTTATAATACGTAGCGATTATATTATCGACGTAAAAAAATAAAAGTACCCTTTAACGAAAAAAATAATATGGTTCGTAAAAAACGGGATTAAATCCCAAATCCTTAAATGTACTGATAAAATCCTTTTGCCAAAATAAAGGCAATTCCTTTAATCCGTATAGTACCTTCCTAATTAGAAATATTTTGCTACGTTATAAGTATCCTAAAGGCGTTTTTATGTATATTTTATAAAGTAAGTTCGCGTTAATAAAAACGTTTATAACGTTATATTGCTTAAACTTTAAATTAAACCTAGCCGTAATAACGATTAAAGCTCGAAATAACCTTTCAGTAAATATGGATACGTATATATTGCCATATACGTTCTTAAACTATTAATTACCTCGTACGACAAAACGGGCCTTATACTTTTAAAATTAACTATGTTTATTAAACTTATAAACGTATACTTATATATATCCTAATATCTATTTCCCTTTAATAAACGATTAATTAATAATCTCTTAAAACTTTATTTCCTTATAATTTTACAAATAAGCCGCTTCGGCATTATAAAATATCTTCCCTAACGGATATGTACTTAACTCTTTATAACCTCACGGTAATAGTAATAAGTTTCGCCTATATACCCGGTTTAACGACCTAAGTAACGTTTTTATTTTTAATATATTAAAACCTTTCCGATTAAGGCGGCGCGTATTTCGGGTTTTTAATTTCCCTAAATTTCCGTAACTTACTAACCGGTTATTACGCGTACCTATAAAGTAAGCTATTCGTCTTATATTAAATATAGCCTTCCAAACTTTATAATCGTTTCGGATAACATCCTTTCGGTTCGGAACGTACGGAAAGCTTATGTTTATAACCCGTAAGGTACCTTCGTTTTTTTACCGCTACTTTATATTAAACAAAAAAACGAAAGCTTAAGGTTACCTTTATTATTTCCGCCGGCGTAATAATCGTAACAATTATCAATACAAATGCTGGTAGCGGTAATGGTCCAAAGGTCGGAAATAACTCGAATAAAACGGTCGTATAAAGATGATTAATTCCATACGAATAAGCTTATTTTCCCTTATCCCGTACGTCTTTTTCGCTTATGCCACCTTAGAACCATCCCTTCGATTCAGCCGGTAATTAAATCCCGCTTAGGTTTTTATCCTTTTTTTAGATATGTATTAGGTAATTATTAACCTAATCAAGTATTTTTACCTATCGGAATAAAATTTGCAGTTCGTTTTCTATAACGTAAAAAAAGTCGTTTTTAAGGTTTTTAATATTATTAAAAAAAATAATCTCTTTATTAAATTATACGTTTCGAATAACGATAACTTTATTCGTTAATAAGTTCTAAACTTCGTAAATATTTATTAATCGGTAACTGACAATAAAGCAAATTTATATTTTAAGATTTAATTTTTAAAACCTTTATTTTTTTCTTTATGGCAGTAATTATTATAACGTAGGCTATATAACTATAAGCACGCAAATAAACCTTTTAAAGCTTCGGATTAAATATTATAACGCCGTTTTTATACGCCAAATAAATATAATAAACTTTATATAAAGTTTACCAAAAAAAAGAATATTTAAGGGTACGGTTATATAAATATACTGCTGCTTTAAAAATATACACGATTAAAAACGTTAATAACTTAGCGCCATTTCGTATCGCAATCGCTTTTTCCTTAATCATATCCTTTAAGCGTTTTATACCCCCGTTCTGGGCCTAGGTATATAATATTAAAAATTTAAATTTAATATTAAAAAAAAATAACTAAAGCATATTTTAAAATTAGTAATTTTTTAAAATCTCGTTATCGTATTCGATTACTTATAAAAAAACCTTATCTTGGTTTTTCAGGACTCTTAAAAGATATCGAAACGCTATAATTAATATATCTTATCTTCGGTTTTTCAAATAAATATCCTAAATAAAACCTAAATATCTATCGATAACGAACATAACGTATTTATATCCTTTAGGATCCTTTTCGAAATTAATAAAGTTAACGGCAATTTTCTGGCCTAATCAGAATACTCCCTTTCGAAATTTACGACGTATTTATCTTTTCGCCTTCGCTTTGCCATATGCTTAATATTCGATTATTATAAAATCCTTTAATCGAACTCTTTTAATATAGGATTATAACTAAACGATTACTTCGGAACCTAAATAACCTAAACGTAGGTACCACATAATACCGTTATTTATACGTAATAATCTCTTCGTCCATAAATTAATGTTTCGTTTATAAGTTATAAAGGCTATATAAAAAATAATTACGTTAATATTTTCGATAACGAATTAATTAAACTTATTTATTAACGTAACCATAACTTAATTATACTTATTTCGAATATAATTATTAATCCCTTAGTTATTTTATTAATAGCCTTTTTTCCGGAGCTATCGGAATAATATTAGGTTATATGCGAATTTTTCGTAATAGGCCATATTATAAAGCCGTAACGTTTTCGTACCGTTAAGGCTTTAAAGTAACATATTAACCTTTCCGTACTTTTTAATCGAAACGAAATTATTACTTACGTATATTCCGTGATTTTATACGGTTGGTTTAAAATTTAAGAACCTATTAATAAGGTTAAAAATATATATCGTAAATTTTAAATCCAGGATGGATAAATTCCTTAAAAGGTAAAACGAAACGTTTATAATACTGCGTTAATTAATAATTAAAAAGTACGTTAAAATTCGTTTTATTCTTTTTAAAAGTTAATTTATTTTTATAGTTAACTTTTTTATAATTTTTGATAGGCTGTTAATTCTTTCTTTTAAGGATTAATCGGCAATTATTCGGTTTCGAACGAATAATTTTAAATTTTCGCTAAGTCGGAAACCTTTTAAAGTTTTGTTAAAGAATATATAAAAATATTAGGTTAGCTTATGATAGTTATTTAAGTACGCTTTATACCGTGTACCTTATGCATTTAACTCCTGACGTTTCCGCTTATTAACGCTTCGGTCCGCATGGGAACCTTTACGATTACCTCGTTTTGGCGTTCGTACCGGAATCCTTTTTCGTGGCTAAAGGTTAATAAGCTTAATTTTCTTTTAATTAGGGTTATCTTAATTAATAAAATTTGCGGGAATCCTGGAAAACGTAAAAAACGTTATTTTAACGTTTTTCGATATAAATGGTTAATAGGTTATAACCTAATAATTTAAAAGGTTAACTGTTACTTTTTAATAATTAATCGTCTTATTGTTAATCTTTGCTTTTTTTTATTATCTGGAAAATTATTATCTAGGTTTTCATAATGGGAGTTAAAGTTGTATTGAAATGGTGTAGGGTGCAGAGCCGGGTACATGGCTTTGCCGATCAATTAGTCATCACCAGTTATGTATTTCTAGGAGTTCATTTTTTGCTGGGCGCAACCTTAGAAAGAGGAGATAATTATTATCGTTTTATATATGGATTTAATATCACATAATATAATTTGCGTTGCCTTTATTATGTTTTGAACCGCAGGCTTAATCGTAACATTTTTATAAAATATGCATTAATTAGGATTAAATCACCCCGTTCCAATTTATTTGGCTGCTAATGCAAGGAAACTGGCTCTAGTTAGCTGCCGAGGCAACTTGCGATTTCCGATTATCAAACGGAAGGGATAAAGTTTTAATCAAAACGCGATTTCGATTATAATTACGGTTACGATTACGAATATAACGACTTGATAACGATGCGCGAACTTAACGACTAAGAAAAGGACAAAGTCTTACGATAACGCCGCGACCTTTTTTGCGATTAATAAGAAAGTTGCTAAGCTAAAATTACGATGCTTTATTTTAAGATACGGCTTTATTCGAAAGACGATAAAGGAATATAAATGCGGAAAGTAACCGGTTTCGGAATATGGACTAATTACCTAAGTTTTAAACCGATTACGCAATTTAAAAGATAAATTATATTATGCAAATGTTAACGTGGCAAAATTAAAATTACGAAACATTTTAAATTAAGGCTGTTAAAACCATACCTACGTCGTTAACGACGTAATTATTCGGATTTTAACTGATTAAATAATGGGACCGACGACAAGATTAACGATATAAAACAAGTTGCGAATTTAGGCAAGAAAAGAATCAAAGTTATAAAGCTACTAATATTACGGACAAAAAAAAAGTACGAAAAGGGATTAATATCCCTTAACATAATACGAAAATCAGGAGAAAAATAACAAATAACATATTTTGGACCTTATTAGCGTTAATCGGATAACATCTTATCTGGTTACTATTAAAAAGTATCATTTAAAACCTGCTACTTTTAATTAGCTTTAATATTAAAGCATTTAAGTTAATAATAAAAGCATTAATAAGTAAATTAAAAAAGGCCTAATTTAATATAAGCTAAAAACGATACGTTAATCAAAATAAAACCGTTACGATAAATGGTAAAAGGAAAAGGCTGCTTATTTTTTTATTACAAAAGAAAAAAGGAGAATATAGTTAAAATAAGTATTATGGATAATTATTTATTTTATACCTAAATATATTCCCGTTAACCCGGCGCTTTAAAACCCGAATAATTTTAAGATTAATAAATTTAATTAATTTAAGATAAACTTTAATAAATTTGTTAAAAACCCGTTAAAGCTTTTTAAAATTATTACCTAAGCTAAACGATAATAAAACTTTTTATTTATACCGGAGTTCCTTATTCCAAAAAAAGATTAAAGTCTTATTTTAAATATTATTATTTAATACCGATCGACAAAAAACCTTTACGAAAATAAAGTTAATAAAGAAAAACCCTTAAGTAATCCGATTAGATTTTTAAAACCTATACGGGATTCGAATTTTTAAGTAATTTTTGGAATTTCGATTAAAACCTTGCAAAAACGAAAGATTATATAGTTCCATAAATCCTTAAAATTATTTACAAAATTTGCGGTACCGATACCAAACGTTACAGTTTTTAAATAAACTGATTAATAAGGATACGACTTTTTAATAAACTTTATGAACCGGTTTTCGTTTTTAATAGTTTTCCCGAATTTATTTACCTTCCCGGATTTTCGTTCTTTTGGAATTAAAACTGCCGATTAACTTAAAAAGATTAATAGATTATTTAAAAAATATAAATTAATAAAGTTTAAGATAATCGTTAAGTTACCTTTTTAAACGGATAGTAATATTATAAAAAACCAAATTAAGGTTATTATTAAAGGATTTATTAAATAGGATAACGTTATTAAAGTTATTTTAAAAACTTTTAAGTTATAAAACTTAAAGTAAATCCGGATTCCTAAAAACCGATTAAGGACTTTAACGAAATAAATTTAACGTAATAAATTTGATTAAGTTTATAAGTACCATTTGGAATATGCTGCCAAGGTAAAAAATATTTTAAAAAAATCCAAGCTAAAGGGAAAAATAGCTAGCAAGGACGAATATACGGAAGGTTTATTAAAAGGATTATTTGCCGGTTATTTTAAAGAAACTTTTAATAATTTTTCCATAAAGCTCCAAAATTTATATGCGATAAATTACGATAATACGTCGATATTAATTAGAAATTAAGCTTTTAATAAGGTTGGATTACTTAAATATAAAGGCCGTAACCGATAATAAAGAAACGTCCGTTTTAATATTAACCATAAAAATAATAACCGGTTTTATTTAATTTAATAATTTAAGCAATAACGATAAGAAAGCTTTTAATTACGATAAATATTAACGAATAAGATTAATTAAATATCCGAAATTACGAATATATTATAAAACTTAAAAATTATCTAAGTTCGATAAATTTAAAATTTAAAGGCTTTTAAGGAAAAAATGCGCAACCGAAAAGCTGCCTAAAATTTATAATATTACGCTTTGCCAGGATAAAAGGTATTTTAGGTTCGTAGTTATGGTATTAACCTTTCGATTAATGTAATAAGTTTTTAACCGGATAATTTTAATCGATTAAGTTTTTACTATAACCGAGGTAGCTACCGAAATCGTAAAGATTATCCAAATAGTTACCCAGGTCAAGAAGAACGATACGGCGGTTTTAATTATAGTACTTATTAGTTTTATTTAAAACCTAAACATAACATAAATAAATGCCGTTTGTTTAGGAATATAAAAAGTACGGGATTAATTTTATTTAACGATAACGGATATACGATTTACTTAAAAATATTTAACGATCGAATTACGTTAAGCATAATATAATTTCCTTAGGTCCTTAAAAGTTAAGTTATCGATTAGCAGATTCCGATTTAGAAGAAAGTTTTAAAATGGATTTATAACTTACCGGGTTTTCTTAATCGCTTTAAGGAGAAAATGCAATACTTTAATCGGCGAGACGACATTTATAAAAGCAAGAAGTTAATTAAAATTAATTCGGATAATATCCCGATTATTTTTACTGATTTTCCGAAATTTATACAGATTTTAAAGCCGTTCCGATAAGATTTTGTTATTAATTAAAACCGTATAATTAAGATTAATATAACCTATTTTATCGGAAAGGACGGAAAGCCGTTTTATAAAAAGGTACCTTTACGTAATTAGTTATGAAGTAACCTTATCGAAAATAAAGGTACCCAACATTTAAAGGAAATCCGTATCCTGGAGGTTAACGACTTTGATCAGCCCGCCATATTTACCAGCGTTATGATAACTAAGCGCGTTAAGGAAAAAGAAAAGAAGTTTAATAACGGAACGAAAAAAAATAAAACCGATAATAATAATTTGATATACGATAAACCCTTACTTTATGATATCGAACTAACCGTCCAAATAAATAACGTAATTTAAATAAATAATACGACCTAAATACCGATTATTACGTAGGTAAATAATATTATTTAAACCGATAACATTCTTAATTATAAAGGTTTAATTAATAAACATATTATTAAATTTTAAAAGAAAAAAATCCGTAAAAACTTTAAAAAAAAGTTCGAAATCATCTGGTCGGAATTAATAAAGATCTGTCCAAATTTCGGCAAGGTTTTTAAAAATTTTATGGTTGCTAAGACTTTGGAAGCATTTAGTTATAAAAGCAGAGAAATAATTAAGATAACCGAGGTTAAAGTAAAAGGATCCGAATTTTTAAAAGCGAAAAGAAATCCCAGGATTTTGATTATGGATATCGGATATAAGCTAGAAACTTAGCAAAAGGCAAAGGTTTTGTCGGTATAATAATGTAACCCGGTTGAATATATTACCCCGTTATTTAGATTTGCAGTTAGGGTAAATTATGGAAGCGACGAAAATTTAATTAATGGAATTATCGATATAAGAGCCGAATCGAACGTTATTATCGCCTTATACGTTAAGCGATATGGATTAATAATGTAATAAATATGAATATTATTTATAGGCTTTAATTTGCAAAAGAGGATTTTATTTAAAGGTATTATCGAAGCACCTATTTGGTTAACTGGCCGATTAATTACCATTTTTATGTTTGTCGTTAACGATTATTTCGTTATATAACCGTTAATATTTGGACTTAACTTTATGGCTAAATCGAAAATAATACTTAATATGGATCCGGAAATGATAAAAGGAATTTTGGAATTTGGTTCGATAAAGATTATTATCCCGTTAGTCCTAGCTGGAAAGGTTATTCGTAACATCCGCGTTAAAAAAGAGCCAGAAAAAGAGGAGCCGGTAAAATTATAGGCCGCTTTACTGGCGAAAGCAGGCCTATAAACGAAAAGATAAATAAATACGTTACGGGCCCGTATATCTTCTTGATTAATAATACCTATATTAATTAAGATCCGATAATTATTTAAGAAGCTATAAAAGATAAGCTGGAACCTGAAGATACGGTATTAAGATAATTTAGCGATAAAGAACTTGCATACGCCTTATACGAAATTTTGTAAGAAAAGATGCGAAAAAAAGTTAATAAAAACCGTACCGTATAAATTAATACAATATATAAGCCGAAATGGAAAAAGGTAATTCCTGTCGATAATGTACTACCCGATGGATTAGTACCTTTTGGAAACCCAAATTAAAAAGTTAAAGAACTTAAGGAGATTTAGCGAGTTATTAATTAAAGCGAAAAAAATCCGACGAATTTGGTACTCCGTTAATTACCTTATTCCCTAGATTTATTATTATACCGCGAAAAACCCGATTTACAGAAAAAAAGGCCGACGCTATTCTTAATTAATTAAGCGACAAGTTTACCCGTACGGAAAAAGCCTTTTTTAAAAAGATGTTGTTCCGTAAAAAGGTTGCTTTAGCTTGGGATTGGCAGGAATATAACAAGATTAAATCCAGTGTCGTACCAGATTATAAGATCCGAATAATCCCTTATAAGGCGTAGCAAACCAAGGGTATAACTATGCCGGTTAATTTTAAAAATAAACTGATCAAAATATTGCGAATACGAATATAAAAAAGAATATTCGAATAATTTTATGCCGCGTACAAAAACGTTTGGTTTTTTATATAAAAAAAGGATGGTAAATTGTAACTAATTAATTTTGCAACAAAGCTAAACGTTATTACCTTACGAAACGCTTTTATGCCAAAAAACTGTAACGAATTTTCCGCAGACTTTATTATATATTTCTTAATTACTTTAATAAATTTTTTTTAAGTTACGATCAGGTTATATTAGCCCCGGCCAGCAAAAATCTAATTACTTTCGTAATATCTTTAGGATTATTTAGGTATATCAGTATACCTATGGGGTTTACTAATTCTGTAGCTTACTTTTATCGTATAATCGGAAGGATTTTGAACGATCTAATGCCCAACATAATTTGCCCATTTGTCGACGACGTTGGAATTAAAGGCTTAAAGATAAGATACGATAACGAAAAGATTTTTTTAGGGATTCGGCGATTTATTTATAAACATATCGTTAACATTAATAAAACCTTATTTAATTATAAGTTTGCTGATGCTTCGATCAATATGAAAAAGTCTTAATAGTACCAGGAAATTATAATTATAATCGGATTTCTTTATGGAATAAATAGTTGCCACCTAAATATAGCTAAGGTGAAAAAGATCCTGGAAATTTAGCCTTATAAAAGCGTTTCGGAAATTAAAACTTTTCTAGGTATTATGGTTTATTATTAGATTTTTGTTACGTATTTTGTTATAAAGGTTAAGCCTTTTACAAAATTATTCCGAAAAAATTAACCTTTCGTTTAAAGTCCTAATTAAAATAAAGCAATAAAGAACGTTAAGAAAATAATTACAATAACCCCGATTTTAATTACCTTGAATTATAGCCCTATAATAGGAAAAATTATTATAAGGATAAATATAAATAAATAAGGCTTTAAAGGCACTTTCGGATAAATAATTAATAAAATTAAATATCCTGCGCATTTTAAAAGTGGTACTTAAAAGGGCGCTAAGTTAAATTACGACGTTAGCAAGTTAAAATATCAAGCCGTTCTTAAGATCTTAAGGAAATTCCGAAACCATATTTATAGAGTCCGATTTATGTTAAAAACTAACGTTAAGGTATTGATAACTTAGATTAATAACTCGATAAGTTCCTTATTAAAAGCACTTTTTATTCGTTAAGTTATATAAATAAAGATATTCGATTTCGAAATTAAGCATATTTCTGGTAAGAAAAATATAGCCGCCGACGGATTATCGAAAAAGTTACTTAAAGCTTTTAATGCATTAAACGATTAATAAAAGGGAAAAGTTAATAACTTTATTAATATTTAGTTAAACGTTATTCGGTTTAATTTTATTTTAACTGGTATAACCACGACATTTATTACAATTAATTAAAAGCAAGGACCTTTTATTAAAAATTAATCTAAAAAGTTATAAAAATATGCAAAATTCCTAAAGATATTAGATCTTTTTAATCGATTGCGAAACGTTTCGAAAAAAAAAAGAACGGCTTTTAAGGCCGAAGCTTTAAATCATTTTGTTTAGGATAGGATTTTCTGGCGTAAGGTAAATAAGCGATACGGTACCCGTAAGATAGTTGATAACCAGCAAAAATAATACGCGGTAATCAGGTAATATTATAAGGATTATAACCACAAAAAACGAGATTCCACCTATCGGCGTATAGCAGCTTCTTATTATTAACGTGGAATATATAAACAAATTCGAAAAGCAATATTTGCGTATCCGAAATGCCAAAAAGCTATTAATTAACGCTTTAAAAAAAACCACGGCTTTTTTTAACCTATTAACATAATTGCTATTTAGGTGATCGATATATAATTTATGCCCAGTAATAACGATTATAAGGTTATTATCGAAGCTAGATACGAATTATCCGGTTACCTAAAAGCTAAAGTTTTGCGTTTAATTATATTAACTGCGATTAAAAACTTTTTAAACGAATATATCTTTTATCGACATAGCATTCCAATCAAAATCAAGATAAACGGAAGCTTTAAGAACAAAGGCGAAATTATTAAAACCTATAATGCTTTTAAAATTCAAAGGAAAATTAAAGTTACATATGTTACCTAACGATAAGGTCTAGTCGAAAAAGAACATATCCCGATCGTTAAAAATTTAATGAAAGCGACGAATAGCACTGGCAAAAGATAGGTCAAGCTCCTGCCGAAAATGATCTTCGCCGATAACACAACCGTTAAGAACTATGGTCTTAATCCTTACGAATTGCTATACGATTAAAAAATAATCCTACCGATCGAAACAATGCTACCAACTTAACGCATCATAAATTAGGATTTTAATATTCCAAGGGAAGACTTAATTGTATAAAGAATTCGATTATTAGAAAAAAAAAGCCGAAAACATAATTAAGGTTACCAAAATAATTAACGACCAAAAACGTAAAGTTACTAAATGTTACGAGAACAGTGTTCTCGTCCCAAGGTCTTACCTTTAAGGCCTAGCGCGGGAGTGCGCTACGGCTAAAGGTCGGCCAAGGGGCTTGGCCCTTAAGTGATCTAGGTGATCTAGGTGATTTGGGACTAGATCACATAGATTATATAGATCCACGATACACTTATTGAAAGATAATTGGATATATAACGAACCGGTTTCCCATATAGATAGCACCTACTTAGTTTCGCTCTTTAGCTATTAATTTAAGCTTTTAACTAAAGGCAATTATACCGTTCTTTAATTAAGGGAAAAGTTTTTAAATTTCTTTAACGAATAAACCTTTAATAAATTATTCCTTACCTTATTGTTACCTGCAAATCAAAATCCCATTTCGGATATTGCTTATACTTCTAAGTGGATATATAATAAGTTCGTTATATTTTAATAGCTCCTTAATTAATAATCGACGGATAATTCCAAACCTAATTAGGTACAAGCTTTCCTAAACTTAATAAAAACGATATTATAAAATAACGTTCAGAAAACAAATAATATACCCGATTCCCATTATAAGCTAATAAGGGATCAATAACCAGATTAAATAATTTACCCCTTATCGAAAAAGTTCTTTAACTAATTAATAATATTATGCCTCCTATAATCCGTAACAAAGAAAAACCTTCTTTTTTTTTAAATCTAGCAGCTAACCCCGGCTTTAAAGGACATTATTAAGGTCCAGGGAAATTCGGAAAAGGAAAAAGAGCTAATAATCCAGGAACTTTAAGGCCCGAAAAAAAAGGAGAAAAAGCTTTTTCCTAAAAAGAAGATGGAAATCTTATTACGCAAAATCCAAGCCCTAGAAAAAGATAAAGAAGAAAAACCTTAACTTCCCAAAAAAAGGATGGCTTAACCTACCTAAGAAATGAAAAAAAAAACCCTAGTACCCCGATTATTCGGCCTTAATCGGTACTGCAAAGCTACTATCCCACCCCCTAGCTACCACGGAATACCGAAAATCAAGGGTTATAAACTAATTATCCCGAAGCCTTATAACGGAATTATAAATATAAAAAAATTCCTCGTCCAAACCAGAACTTACCTTACGTTTTACCAAAGCTCCTTAACAAAAAATTATCAAAAAGTAATAACTATCTTCCAGCTGTTTATTGGACGAATTTTTTTATAATTTAAGCCCATTATAAAGAATTACCTGGAAAACTACCTTAAGAAATTTTCAAACATTACTAATTACATTTTTAACGATTACCGATATTTCGAAAACCGAATATAAGCTATATTTGGAAACCTAAATAAGGAACAGTACGTAATAAAACAATTATACTTTCTTTACCAAACCAAGTTAACCGCAGAATATATAACGGAATTTAACCGTTTGGCCGCAATTTTTAATTTACCAAAAAGCGCGTTATTTTACCCCTTCTACGACGGCTTAAAACCGTAAGTTAAGGACGAAATATATATAATACCCAAAACAAAATCCTTTAAGGAATATACTAACAAAACAATTATCGCTAATCGACGTATCTTTAACCGGTACCTTAACAAAAAAAAAACCAATAAACGAAATAACGATAAAGGCTTTAATAGCCGAACCAAAAAAAATAAGGGCAAGCCTTAAAAGAAAGCAAGTATTGCTTCGAAAAAGCCCCAAAAAGATAAATCCAACATAAAATGTTTTAACTATGGCAAAAAGGAATATTTCAAAAGCGAATATCGCTTTCCCGCTAAAAGGAATTCCAAAAAGAAAAGGATTCCTTAACCCCAGAAAAAAGCCAGAACGGCTAAATAAAAAACCGATAATAAAACAGAAAAGGAAAAGAATAAAGTTAATTCGACTTCCCTTTAACCAGAATTTATTATTGCTACTACCATTTAAATTTAGAACGATATCCCAAAGTACGAGAATTACCCCATTTATTAGAACTTTAAGGCTAGAGCTTACAAATATCACCCCGGACAAATAGCCTTTAAGATAGCTATAAAGCTAGGATACTTCTGTTATCTTGATACATCTTAATATAAGATGTACGATAAAAACGGTTAATTCCGACCCGACGCCAGTAATTATAAACAATTATTCCCGGAGCTTTACGAGCTCCTTAAATGTACGGTACATATTAAACCACGAAAAAACCAGCATAAGTTATTATACTTTACCGCTTATTACGTCGACGATTATCTCGTATATCTTAAAGCTAAAAAAAATAACGACTTTTGGCCTAAATAAAATAAGAAGATACTTACAAAACCAGATAACGAATATAGATATACAAAAACTCCCCGATAGTCAAAATACCCTAAATTTTGTTATTTATATCCCGAATTAGAACAAAACTAAAGGGCCATATCGTAAAGATATTTATGTTATTTCCCGATATTTTATATTTAACACAAACTCTTACATGCGGGAATACCTCCTTCGGAGGTTTATACTTTTAACCCGATAATTCGAAAAATGTAAAATTAAAAATTAAACCCGAAAAAAATAATTATCTCCGAATGCAAATATGGTAAAAAAACATAATTTAAATGCAAAAACGATTAATGCACTAAATACGTTATTCGAAAAACGCGTAAATAAAGACTTTCTTAAGCTGGATATTATCATAAATTAAAAAAACGCCAAAAGCCCTCGAAAATAAAGCATCAAAAAGCCCCAGTTTACAAAACCTTATACGAAACGGTAAAAAGATTACGCAACTAAATCGAAATTCCACTTTAATACAAAAATAATATATTTAAAGCCATAATCGACTTAAAAGCCGAAAGCAACTTTATCTTTCCCGCGGCGGCAAAAAGATATCAAGTTCCTTAAAGATATATGTTAAAATCCTACAAATTACGTACGATAAACGGAAGCCTATCTAAATATAAAAACGGACGAATTTTACGAAAAACGGAAAAACTTCCCGTTTAAATCCAAAAATATTAAGAACGAATTTCGTTAGATATTGCCGACATTTCCGGACATAACGTTATCCTGGGAATGCCATAACTTAAAACTAACAATCCATATATTAACTGGAAATATTAAACACTTTCCTAAAAAAATAACAAGAAACCACCCAAAAAGAACGAATAGGAAATCTGCTATATTATTAAAAAGGTACAAATACCAGATTAAGCCGAAACAGTATTACCCGAATATCGAAAATTTAAAAAATTATTTAAAAATAAAGAAAACCACGAATTATTACCACATAATTAATAAAACTATCGGATACCTATTAAGAAAAAACATTATCCTAAATTTTACAAAATTTATTACATAAACCTTAAAAAGTTAAAAGCTTTATAAAAAACCATTTAACTTAATTTGAAGAAAAGATATATTTAACCCTTTAACTTTCCTATTAAATACCCCGTCCTTATAATACTAAAAACTAAGGACGGAAAGCAAAAGATTAACAAAAACGAAAACCTGGTTTTTAGAAAAGTTATTAACTATAAATAGCTAAACGACATCACGATTAAAAATAAATACCCCTTAACCCTTATAAACATATTAAAAAAAAATGTTAACAAAACTAAATAATTTATTATACTTAATCTTCGAAACGGTTATTACCGTATCCAAATAACCTAAGGAAAGGAATAAAAAACGATATTTAAAACGATATATGGACTTTATAAATACTAAATAATGCCTATAGAATTTATTAATGCTCCCGCTAATTTCCAACGCCTAATTATAACCATTTTACGAAAATTCCTGGATAAGTTCGTATTCGTTTACCTCGACGATATTCTCATTTACTCCGAAACTTTAAAAAAGCATAAATAACATATAGCTTAAGTACTTTAAACTTTAGATAAGGCGAACATCCGAATTAACCCAGCCAAAAACGTATGGCATATATAAAAACTAAACTTTCTGGGATATATACTTACCCCTGGCCAAATTTAGATTTAACGCTTTAAAATAAAAGCAGTTAAAAATTGGCCTATCTTTAATAAGGCGACCGTTACCAACATCCGACAAATCTTAAGATTTACGGGATACGTATAAAGCCTAATTAAGGGATACGGAAACATAATTAAACCATTAACGAAACTTATTACCAAAAAGTACGTTAATAAGGAATTTAAGCTTTTAAAAAATGCAAAAAAGGTATTCTAAATCTTAAAAAACGTAATTATTAATAAACCTATAATAAAACTACCTAACGTAAATAAAAAAAAATGCCTAAAGATAAACGTTTCGGATTACGTATTAAGTACCGTCTTAAAATAATTAAAGGATAACGACAAATAATACCTAGTAACCTATTACTCGAAAGCATTCCAAAATACAGAATTTAAATACCCGATTTATAACAAAAAACTGCTAACAATTATTAACGTTTTTAAAAAATAGGAACCTTTCCTTAATAAAACCAAAAAACCCTTTAATATTTACTCCAATCATAAGAACCTTACTTAATTCATAAAGACTTAAAAATTAAACAAACGATACGAAACTTGGATAATTTTCTTATTAAAATTTAACTTTAAAATATATTACATCAAAAAAAAGGAAAATATCCAAGCGGATATTTTTAATCGCAAAAGCGATTATAATCCAAAGGTTCTTAAACGAAACATATAAATACTATAATATAATAAAAATAGTACTATACGATTATGCGAAATCCTAAAAAAACTAACTTTAAAATTTTTAACAAAATTTCGAAATTTTTACGATACAAATAAAAAAAAAGAGATTTAATAGCTAAAAGGACAGCAAAAAAGCCAGCTGTTATATTACGGCAAAATTTATGTTCCTAAAAATTAATAAAAACAATTTATAAAGGAATTTTACGAAAACTTATTATATAGATATTAAGGAATTTTCAAAATTACCTAACGGCTATAAAAAAAATACGACTTCCTAAAACTACGCCGAATAATCAAAAAGGTTATTAAAAATTACAATACCTGCAATAAAGCCAAAGCAGCACGCCATAAGCCTTATAGGCTGTTACAACCTACCGACATTCCTAATAAAGCATGGAACACCATAGCTTGGAATTTTATTACCAACCTTTCTCCATTTAAAGACTTAATTACTGGAATCGAATACGACGAAATCTGGGTAATCGTTAACAGACTTACCAAATATAGGTACTTCCTACCTTTTAAAGGAACCGCAACGGCAGAACAGCTAGCCTATATATTCATCCGACATTACCTTAACAAATACGAAGTACCAAAAAGGATTATTTTTAATTAAGATAAGCTTTTTATATCCAAGTTTGGCACCAGCTTCTTTAAATAAATAAGCGTTAAATTCAAGTTTTCGATAGCTTATTACCCCTAAATAAACGGTCAGACAGAACGACTAAACCAAATCCTGAAATAATACCTTCGAAGCTACGTTAACTACCAACAAAACAACTGGGTAAAACTTTTACTATTAGCACAAATAGCTTACAACACGTTTACTAACGAAAATATGGGCATATCTCCCCATATAGCTATATACGGACACGAGGCGATAACCTAATAACCAGAACAGCCGACATATAAAATACCTATACCTACTACCATAGCTCCCCGAACAGAAACGATAATAACTAAAATCAAGACGATACAATCCCGCTTACAAACCAAGTTACGTTTTCTCCAGCGAAAAATGGCCCAGTATTACAACAGAAAAAGAATTAAAAAACTAATTTTAACGAAGGGAAACAAGGTTTATTTGCTATATTAAAGACAAAACGCAACGTCGAACATCTTACAAATTAAAATTAAAAGGCTTAACGATAAGTTTAATTTCAAAAAACTTGGCCCGTTTAAGGTTAATAAAGTTATTTCCAAAACCAATTACCAACTATTATTACCTAAGATAATGAAAATATACCTTATTTTTTACATTTCCTTACTTAAGCTAGCACCTAAAAACCTTCCGTTAAAAACAAATCTGGAAATCGAAAAAGATAATAATAAGTACGAAATCGAACGAATATTGGATTCCAAAATAATCAAAAACAAAATCCAGTACCTAATTAAATAGGAAAAATACTTACACGAAGAAAATACTTGGAAACCATTTAACCACCTAACGAATACGATGGACCTAATTAAAACGTTTTACCGGCAAAATCCTGACCGACCATCTCCAACGCGGCCAAAGTTACAGGCAATAAAGGTCCTTTACTTAAATTTAACCTTATGGCGTTTTAATCGAAGAAAATAAACGCCTTTACTATAGCATTTATTTCGGAAGCAAGCTATATCTGCTTTACTTCCACCTATCGCTTTTCTTTTTTTATTTTTTCCCGTTTTTCCAATTAATTTAATTTTAAACCTTCCTTTAACATTTTTAATGCCCGTTTTTTAAAAAGATCTTATTAAAAACGTAAGCGTTTTAATCTTCCAATAAATTCCTTCGATTTTTTATTTTAATAACGCCTTAATTCGTCCAATTCCTTTTCCGCTACTTCTTAATACGCCAAGAAACTGTCCTTAACCTTCCGTTGCTTTTTTTAAAGACGCTCTTATATCTTGTTTATCTTTCTTAAAGAATTTATGGTTAAAACGTCGTAAAAAAAACGTTGGCGACGAATGCAGTTATTACAATTTAAGTACTTCAAGGCGTAAAAATACTCGGCTTCGCCAAATCGAACATAATAAAAATACGGAAAAATTTTAATACCAAATTTTTTAATTAAATCAATACGATCATCCCGAAAATTACGCTAGTTTAAACGAAGCTTTCTTTTTTATTTCTTAATACGGCCTAATATAATAAAGGTTAACCAAGTCCAAAAGTAAGTTCAGAAAAAGAAAAACGACTTACTGTTTTTATTTTTAGGACAAAAATCCTTAAAAAAAGGAAATAATGTTACGAAAACAATATTCTTGTTTTAAGGTTTTACCTTTAAGGCTTAGCGCGTGAATGCGTTACGGCTAAAAGTCGGCTAAAAGGTTTGGCCTTTAAGTAATTTAGGTGATTTAGGTAATTTGGGATTAAATTATATAAATTACATAAATTTACGACATACTTATTAAAAGATAAGTAGATATATAACGAACCGGTTTCCCATATAAATAGCACTTATTTAGTTTCGCTCTTTAGCTATCAATTTAAGCTTTTAACTAAAGGTAACTGTACCGTTCTTTAATTAAGGGAAAAATCTTTAAATCTTTTTAACGAATAAACCTTTAGTAAATCATTCCTCGCCTTATTGTTACCTGCAAATCAAGACCCCATTTCGGATACTGCTCATACTTCCAGGTGGATGTATGATAGGTTCGTTACACTAAACTTATAAACGAAAAAAATAAAAATAAAATAAAAGATAAACCTTTACAAATAAATAACCTGGTACTTTTATACGATATACCAAAATATATTAACATATTTAAGGACATAAAATTAAAGTACCGTTAAATTGGACCATACTTAATTAATAAATCTAATAATTAAGGTACTTACTACTTAAAGGAAATTAATTGAACGAAATTATAAAGGACCTTTCCTGTTAATAAATTAAAGTAATTTATAAAAGATAAAAAAAGATATTAAGAACCGATAAACTTACATAAAAACAACTGGACGAAACCATTACCCGATTAACCAGAAGATGCTATATTAAATATTTCAGATATTACGGAAGTCGAATTACCTAAAGATTAACAACTTAAAACTTTAAAGCTTATAAGAATTAATATTAAGGTCCAAATACCTAATAATCGGTTAAAGAATTACGCAGTTATGGACGATAATAAAACACCCGAAGTAAGTTAATTAAATAAACGGAAAAAATTAACGCGATTAATTAAAAAAAATTAAAAATAAAAGGTTTCCCTTCGGTTTTTTACCACCTTACCTTCGACTATCTTATATAATACCCATATTTTTTTACAATTAATTAATACCTTTAAACCTAAAAAACCGGGTCTTTATCAAATACCGAAAATCAAAAACATATCCTTTAACCATTAAACGAAAGCGGCCCTTATCGAATACCTTAATAACTGGATAAACTTTTGGACGGATATCTTCTTTAATTTAAAAAAACCGCAAGTATTTAACCTTTAAGTAATCAAACCGATCATTCCGGAATATACACCTATAACCTTTAACAAACCCAACATAATTACCGCAAAACCCTTTATAAAATCCGAAAATTAACTAGTACTCAAAAAATAAGAACATATTATATTAATTAAATTACTTAGAACCTTTATGTCGTCGTTTGCATAATTTACATGGAATTAAGTTAAGCATTCCAAATACTTAAATAAATAAGCTAATAACATACCGAAGATCCTTAGATAACAAATTTATAAACGAACCCATAAATCCACCCCGAATAATTTCGACGTATATAAAATACGATAAAAGCTTTCTTTCCTAATCAGCCAGTATAATAATAATATTAAACTAAATACCCGTTACAGCTTAAAAGTTCTTCCCGATAATTCGCCATTTATAATACCGACCTTTAATAAGGTTACCGATAATACTAATTAATATAACTTCGAATATTTATATCTAATTAATACCATTTTCTTAAAACAAATACCAGATAAAGATAATATATACCTTAAGGTATTTTATCATTATACGTTCGATACGGCTTTAATTATTCTAAAACTTAGCTATTACGTCCTTATCGTTAAGCTCGATCTTAAAAAGTTAAAATGGACCCAAACTAAAAAATAAGCCGGGTACCCGATTAATAATCCGAAATCCTGCTAAAATTAACGAAAGTAAAGACGAAATTATAATACAAGGTCGAAAATTAACAGATATATAAGGAACCAAGGATATTAACTTGCGATTAATTGATTGTTAATTAATAATACCTATAAATAAATCCGGCCCCGGAGTTAATAATTCGATTGATAACATAATATTCGATAGCAATAAATACGGTATCTTTAATAATGGATTATCCATAATAAAAATCTTAGGAAATAAATAATTTTAAGAAACCGCAGTATTACGATACCTATATTAAAAAACAGGAACCAAATTATGGATAAACGCTTAACGGTATATAGGATTTTAAGGCTTGCAAATATTATTAAGGTTATATAAAAGCTTAATAACCCGATTAATTGTCACAGTACCAAGTGGCACCTAGTAGGTATATAGGGCAGAACAAGGCGGTCAGTGCTCGAGCTGACAACGTTCCACTTCTAGTGGTGTCGCGGCTACGCTCTTGTTCTCGTACCGTAACATTAATAGTTAAAGCCTTATCGATACGTTTAGTTAAAAGTTTAAAAAATAATAACGAATTTAAAATCATTAAATTTGCATAACGAATAACGGAAATCTTATCGAAATTACGGAAATTCCGATTAATACGGAAAGGAACAGGTTAAGTATTACTAGATTGCTTATTACCTAAACCGGGTAACTTTTTAATAAACGACTTTTTTATTAAATTTATTAATTTACCAGGATCTGTACTTTTACGAAAACTTAAGGTATTATAAAAATCTAACGATTAACGGGAACTTATGATAATAATATTAATTAAGTACTTTAGGAATAAATAAGTAAGTATTAAAGTTTTATGTTATTTAAAAAATATAATCGGAAAGGAAAAGTTGGTATAATAATAAAAAGAAAAAGAAATATAGGTACAAACAATTGATTAAAGTACGTAACGGCGACGATATCTTCCCATATAACATCAAACGGAATTTTCTGGCATTTCCTTAACATACACTTTTTTGATCAGAAAATTAATGCATTAACCCCGTCGCACTTAATCAATTTTATACATAAATTACTATTAATTCTTAATAATTTCTTACACTTATATAACTTCGACCTTAACATCTTGATACTTATACACTTATATATTCAAACATATATACATATACTTATACATTACGTATATTCTTAATTATCGTTTAAGTCCTTAAGTTATAAACTATTACTATTTTCGCACCTTAATACCTTAATTAATCCATCCATAATTATTATATCATTATTTAAGAAACGTACTAACCAAAATAAGGATGGGAATTCCAAAAAGCTAAATACGTCGGATTCCGAAGAACTTGCCCAGATCGTCAATATATTAATATGGGAAAAAGATAACATAATGCAGCTATTCCGTAAGATGCATAATAATAGTTCCACTCTTTATCCTATTTAACAAGCTACCCCGAAAGTCCGTTTTGATTAAGCTATCCCTATCCATCCATTTAATTAAAACGGTAAACGTTTATGAAAAGATATTACCTTACCTTTTTATTAAACCAATAAAAAATAACATAACTTCGTAATAACTTCTTTATAGCAAATACTTATAATCTTGATAAACTATACCTACTTACGTTCTTAACATATTACTACCTTTATATAATTAATCGCCTTAAATATATCCTAAAGCATTTTAGCCGTTATTATTAAAGCCGGTAAAATAATTTTTAACGGCCAAACCCGATATATCCTTAGCAAGGTTATAAAATTGATCAAAAATGCGAACCCAAAATATGTTTAATTTATTGCCTATATCAAACTCCAAATTAATAAAGAACTTAAAGGTTATTAAGTTAGTATGCTATATATCCGATTAAAGCGTCGAATGTTAATATTTAATACTTACTCCATGGTTAACCGTATTTAGTTGCTATTATAATTATACCAAAAGGCCTAAATAAAGTTAAAGCTTAATAATCGCCTTACCTATATAACGATCGTAAGGATACCTACCCAGGTTAAATATTATACTTACGGCTTATAAATAATTTATATATTTTATATTATTACGCGTAACTTTTTAAAATGGGAAAATAATAACCTGGACGAACCGATTAAATAAAACGAAACCATTATAAAGTTTAAGATAACCAACATAATTAAAAAGTATTTAGGTTTAAAACCAGATAATAATAACATTAAAAAATCTATAGGATTATGGCCTGGAAGATCCTTATTTCCATTATCAAAAAAGGAAGTCGACGATCCAAAAAAGGCCGATAATCCGAAATCCGATTAGTTATTTCGTCCTATAAAAGGTAAACGATTATAACCGACCAAACAACCGATTAAAGGAACCAATAACCCGTTAATTAAAACATTAACCATCGAGTTTCCTACCCCCCAACCTTATATACTTACTAATCAGCCAGGATAAGCCTTTAAAGTATTTATACTTCCTTTTTTTATTCCGTAAACTATCCAGTTTTATCCGGTCTTTAAAAAGTTATTATTTAAGCCGAAATATAGATTACGACTATCCCTTAGTAATTAAAGAGCTCGAGTAATAACAAAGGGTTGGTATAATATACCGTACAGATAATTAGGAGATACATACCAGATTGTGGGAAAATAACTTAAACCATATTTTCCGCAAGGCTGGCTTAGTTAGCCTAAGTACAAAAACTCGATCGCGAAAAAGGTAAAGCAAGATAAAGCTTAAAAAGATAAAAAGAAGGTTAAATAACGGGATAAATTAGCGAAACGTCGAAGACGAAGTTCTGAATTAAGGAAAATAAAAAACAAGCCGCGCAAGCGCTAACTAGATTAATTAATATGTTTTAGGCATGTTTTTTCACTTATGGCGTTGGGAATTAATTACGTTAGCATTTATTTCTTAAGATAGATCGAGGACGATTTTATCTCGAAAAAGGAGGGTTGAAATGGTGTAAGGTGCTGTAACGAACCTGTCATACATCCACCTGGAAGTATAAGCAGTATCCGAAATGGGGTCTTGATTTGCAGGTAACAATAGGGCGAGGAATAATTTACTAAGGGTCTTGTTCGTTAAAAAGGTTTAAAGACTTTTCCCTTAATTAAAAAACGGTGCATTTACCTTTAGTTAAAAGTTTAGATTGATAGCTAAAAAGCGAAACTATCTAGGTACTATTTATATGGGAAACCGGTTCGTTATATATCTAATTGTCTTTTAATGAATATGTCGTGGATTTATGTAATCTATATAATCTAATCCCAGATTACCTAGATTACCTAGATTACTTAAGGGCCAAGCCTCTTGGCCGACCTTTAGCCGTAACGTATTCCCGCGTTAGGCCTTAAAGGTAAGACCTTGGGACGAGAACATTGTTTTCGTAACATTATTTCCTTTTTTTAAGGATTTTTGTCCTAAAGATAAAAACAGTAAGTCGTCGTCTCCTTCCGAACCCACTTCTGGACTTGGTTAACTTTTATCATGTTAGGCCGCATTAAGAAACAGAAAAAAAAGCCTCGTTTAAACCAGCGCGATTTTCGGGATAATCGTGCTAACTTAATTAAGAAATTTGGTGTTAAGGCTTTTCCGTATTCTTATTATATTCGACTTAGCGAAGCCGAATATTTTTACGCCTTGGAATACCTAAGTTATAATAACTGCATTCGTCGCTAACGTTTTTCCTGCGACGTTTTAACTATGAATTCTTTAAAAAAAATGAACGAAATATAAGAACGTTTTTAAAAAAAAATAGCGGGAGGTTAAGGATAATTTCTTAACGTATCAAGAAGTAGCGGAAAAGGAACTGGACGAATTAAGGTATTACCAAAATGAAAAATCGAAGGAGTTTATTAAAAGATTAAAACGCTTACGTCTTTAATAAGATCTCCTTAAAAAACGAACATTAAAAATGTTAAAGAAAGGTCTAAAGTTAAATTAATTAAAAAAATGGGAAAAAATAAAAGAAAAAAGGCGACAGGTAAAAGTAAAGCAAATATAGCTTACTTCCGAAATAAATGCCATAGCAAAGGCGTTTACTTCCTTCGACTAGAACGCCGTAGGGTTGGATTTAAATAAAGGACCCTTGTCGCTTGCGACCTTAATTGCGCTGGAGACGGTCGGTTAGGATTCTGCCGGTGGAACGTCTTAACCAGGTTTATCGTATTCGTTAAGTGGTTAAATAGTTCCCAAATGTTTTTTTCGTATAAGTATCTTTCTTATTTAACTAGGTACTGGATCTTGTTTTTGATTATTCTGGAGTCCAGTATTCTTTCGATTTCGTACTTATCATTATCTTTTTCGATTTCCAGGTTTATTTTTAACGGGGCGTTTTTAGGTGCTGGTTTAAGTAAGGAAATATGGAAAATAAAATGTATTTTTATTATTTTAGGTAGTAACAATTAATAGTTGGTTTTGGAAATAACTTTATTAACTTTAAACGGGCCAAGTTTCTTAAAATTAAGCTTGTCGCTGGGCTTTTTGGTCTTAATTTATGAGATGTTCGACGTTGCGTTTTGTCTTTAACGTAGCAAGTAAACCTTATTTCTTTTCGCTAGAATTAATCCTTCCATTCTTTTTTTGTTATAATATTGGGCCATTTTTTGCTGGAAAAAACGCAATTCGGTTTGTAGGCGGAATTATATCGTCTTAATTTCAGTTACCATTATTTCTATTCGGGGAGCTATGGTAGTAATTATAAAAGCTTTGTGCGTCGATTGCTCTGGTCGTTAGGTTACTGCCTCGTATCCGTATATAGCTGTATGGGGGAATATGCCCATATCTTCGTTAATAAACGTGTTGTAAGTTATTTGTACTAATGGTAAAAGCTTTACCTAGTTGTTTTGTTAGTAGTTAACGTAATTTCGAAGGTATTGTTCTAAGGTCTGGTTTAGTCGTTCCGTTTAACCGTCTGTTTGGGGGTGATAAGCTGTCGAGAATTTAAGCTTAGCGCTTATTTATTTAAAAAAGCTGGTGCCAAACTTGGATATAAAGAGCTTATTTTGATTAGAAATGATCTTTTCTGGTACTCCGTATTTGTTAAGGTAATGTCGGATAAATATATAGGCCAGTTATTTTACCGTTGCAATTCCTTTAAAGGGTAGGAAGTACTTATATTTGGTAAGTCTATTAACGATTACCCAGACTCCGTCGTATTTAACTTTAGTAATTAGGTCCTTAAATGAAGGAAGGCTGGTAATAAAGTTCCAAGTTATGATGTTCCATGCCTTGTCAGAAATGTTAATGGGTTGCAGCAATCCATAGGGCTTATGGCGTGCTGTTTTGGCCTTATTGCAGATGTTACAATTTTTGATAACCTTTTTGATTACCCGGCGTAATTCTGGGAAGTTATACTTTTTTTGTAGCCGTCGGGTAGTTTTGAAAATTCCTTAATGTCCATATAATGGGTTTTCGTGGAATTTTTTTATAAATTGTTCCTGTTGGTTCCTGGGAACATAAATTTTGCCGTAGTATAACAGCTGGCTTTTTGGCTATCCCTTTAGCTGTTAAATTTCTTTTTTTTTATTTATGTCGTAAGAACTTCGAAACCTTATTAAAAGTTCTAGGGTTAGTTTTTTTAGGATTTCGTACAACTGTATAGTACTATCCTTATTATACTATAATATCTGCATACTTCGTTTGGGAACTTTCGGATTATAATTACCTTTACGACTAAGAATATCCGCTTAAATATTCTCTTTTCCTTTAATATGATATATCTTAAAGTTAAATCTTGACAAGAAAATTATCCAAATTTTATGTCGTTTATTTAGCTTTTGTGCTTTTATAAATCGGGTAAGGTTTTTATAATTAAAATAAATGTTAAAAGGTTCCTTAATTCCGCTAAAAAAGAACTCCTATTTTTTAAAAACGTTGATAATTACTAATAGTTCCTTATCGTAAATCGGATATTTAAGTTCTACATTTCGGAATACTTTCGAATAATAGGCTACTAGGTACCATTTGTCGTTATTTTTTAGCTGCTTTAGGACGGCACCTAATACGTAATCTAAGGCGTTTGTTTTCAGGCGTTTCTTTTTGTCTGCGTTAGGTAATTTCATTATAGGTCTATTGGTAATCGCGTCCTTTAAGATCTGGAATGCTTTCTTTACATCCTTTAAAAGCTTAAACTCCTTACCAACGTACTTTTTGGTAATAAGTTTTGTTAATAATTTAATTATGTTTCCGTATCCCTTAATTAAGTTTTATACGTATCCCGTAAATCCTAAAATCTGTCGGATGTCGGTAACGGTCGCCTTATTAAGGATAGACCAATCCTTAACTACTTCCATCTTAAAGCGTTAAATCTGAATTTGGCCAGGGGTAAGTATATATCCCAGAAAATCTAGTTTTTATATATGCCACACGCTTTTGGCTAGGTTAACTCGGATATTCGCCTTATCCAAAGTTTGAAGCATTTAAGCCATATGCTATTTATGCTTTTCCAAAGTCTCAAAGTAAATGAGAATATCGTCGAGGTAGACGAATACGAACTTATCCAGGAATTTTCGTAAAATGGTTATAACCAGGCGTTGGAAACTGGCGGGAATATTAATAAGTCCTATAGGCATTATTCGGTACTTATAAAATCTATATATCGTTTTAAATACCGTCTTTTATTTTTCTTCTTAGGCCATTTGGATACGGTAATAACCGTTTCGAAGATTAAATGCAATAAATTACTTAATTTTGTTAACATTTTCTTTTAATATGTTTATAAGGATTAGGGGGTATCCATTCTTAATCGTAATGTCGTTCAGCTATCTGTAATTAATAATTCTTCTGAAAATTAAGTCTCTGTTTTCGTTAATCTTTTACTTTCCGTTTTTGGTTTTTAATACCATAAGGACGGGGTATCCAGCAGGAAAGTTAAAAAATCGGATATATCCTTTTTTTAAATCGAGTTAAATGGTTTTCCATAAAGTTTTTAACTTTTTAAGGTTTATATGGTAAATTTTGTAAAGTTTAGGATAATATCCCTCCTTAATGGGTATTCGGTGATCTTATTAACCATATAGTGGTAACTCGTAATTTTTTCTGTCCTTAAATAGTTTTTTGAATCTTCGATATTTAGGTGGTACTGTTTTGGCTTGATTTGGCATTTGTACTTCTTTAATAATATAGCAGATCTCCTGTTCGTTTTCCTTAGGTAATTTCTTGTTATTTTCCCAGAAAAGTATTTGGTATTTTTAGTTAATATGTGGATTGCTGGTTTTAAGTTATGGCATTCCCAAAATAACATCGTATCCAGAAATATCGGCAATATCCAATAAGATTTGTTCTTAATATCCTTAAATCCAAACGGAAAGTTTTTTAGTTTTTCGTAAAACTCGTCCGTTTTTATATTTGGATAAACTTCCGTTTATTGTTCGTAATTTATAGGACTTTAGCTTATACTTTTAAGGAACTTAATGTTTTTTTGCTACCGCGGGAAAAATAAAGTTGCTTTCGGCTTCTAAATCGACCATAATTCTAAACGTACTGTTTTTGTATTAAAGTGGAATTTTAATCTGGCTGCGTAATCCCCTTGCCGCCTTACATAAAGTTTTGTAAATTAGGGCTTTTCGATACCTTACTTTCGAGGGCCTTTGGCGTTTTTTAACTTATAATGGTATCTAACTTAAAAAAATCTTTATTCGCGTACTTTTCGAATAATGTGTTTGGTATATTTATCGTTTTTGTATTTAAACCATGTTTTCTTGCCATATCTGCATTCGGAGATAACGGTTTTTTTCGAGCTCGATTTTTAATCTTATATCTTTCGAATTATCGGGTTAAAGATGTAAACCTCCGAAGGAGATATTCCCATATCTAAAAGTTCGTATTGGATGTAAAGTATCGGGGAATAATATAAATATCCTTACGATATGGCCCTTTGGCTTTATTTTGATTCGGGATGTAAGTAACAAAACCTAAGATATTCTGGCCATCGGGGAATTTCTGTACATTTGTATTCGTTATCTGGTTCTGTAAGTATCTCCTCGTTCCATCCAGGCCAAAAGTCGTTATTTTTTTTAGCTTTAAAATATACGAGATAATCGTTAACGTAATAAACGGTAAAATGCAACGACTTATGTTAGTTTTCTTATAGTTTGATATATACCGTACATTTAAAAAGCTCGCAAAGCTTCGGGGATAACTGTTTATAATTGCTGGCGTCGGGTCGGAATTAACCGTTTTTATCGTATATTTTATATTAAAATGTATCAAGATAGCAGGAGCATCTTAACTTTATAATTATCCTGGAGGTTATTTATCCGGGATAATATTTGTAGGTTTTAGCCTTAAAGTCCTAATAAATAGGGTAATCTTCGTACTTTAGGATATCGTTTTAGATTTAAATGGTAGTAGTAATAATAAATTCTGGTTAAAAAAAAGTCGAATTAACTTTTTTTTTTTCCTTTTTTGCCTTATTGTCGGTTTCTTGTTTAACCGTTTTAGCTTTTTTCTAAAGTTAAAAAATCCCTTTTTTTTTGGAATTCCTTTTTATAAAAAAGCGATATTTGCTTTTAAAATGTCCTTTTTTGCCATAATTAAAATACTTAATATTGGACTTATCTTTTTAAAGCTTTTTCGAAATAACGCTTACTTTTTTTTAAAGCTTGTTTTTATCTTTTTTAATTCGGCTATTAAAGCTTTTATCGTTATTTCGTTTATTAATTCCTTTTTTTTTAAAATACCGGTTAAAGGTACGTCGATTAACGATAATTACTTTATCGGTATACTTTTTAAAGGATCTTATTTTAAGTACCATATATATTTCGTTCTTAACTTACGGTTTTAAGCCGTTATAAAAAAGGTAAAATAACGCGCTTTCTGGTAAATTGGAAATTACGGCCAAACGGTTAAATTCCGTCGTATATTTTGCGGCTAACTTAATCTGGTAAAAAAGGTATAATTATTTTACCGCGTATTGTTTTTTATTTAAGTTTCTAAATATAACTTATATTCGGTCCTTAAAATATCGGTAATCGTTAAAAATGTAATTAATAATATCTAAAAATTCCTTAAGGTAATTTTCTAGGTAATCCTTTATAATGGGTTCGAACTATAAAAGAATTTATCCAGTAAGTAACTAAAAAATGATTATTACCTTTTAATAATCCTTTATTAAAAAGTTTTGGTAAAACTTAAGGTAAATCCTAACTTAAATAAGGAATCCTTCCATATTTATAATCCCGTCATAAAGCTTCGAAATAATTAGCTTATAACCCTTAATTTCCGGCATTCCGTAATAATTAAGGGGTAAGATAATGGTTTCGCGGTACCGATTAAGGCCGAACAATAGGGGTACTAAGATTCTTTCCTTTATTTTTCGGGTAAGTTAAGCCATACTTTTTCTAAGGGGTTAAGGTTTTTCCTTTTTATCTCTTTCCAGGGCTTGGATTTTGCGCAACAAAATCTTCATTTTCTCCTTAAAGGAAAGTTTTCTTTCCTTTCCCTTTAAACCTTAAGGTTCCTAAACCATTAGCTTTTTTTCCTTTTCCGAATCTCCCTAAACCTTAATAATATCCTTTGGAACCGGGGTTAACTACTGGGTCTAGGAAAAAAAAAGTTTTCTTTTACCACGGGTTATAAAAGGCATAATGTTATTAATTAGTTAAAAAACTTTTTTAATAAAGGATAAATTATCTAATCTGGTTACTAATTCCTTACTAACTTATAACGGAAATCGGGTATACTATCTATCTTCTAAACGTCGTTCTATAATATCGTCTTTATTAAGTTCAGAAAAGCTTATACCTAACTAGGCTTAAAATCATCCGTCGGTTATTAATCAAAAAACTATCAAAATATAACGAACTTATCATACATCCACCTGGAAGTATAAGCAGTATCCGAAATAAAATCTTGATTTACAGGTAACAATAAAACAAGGAATAATTCACTAAGGGTCTTGTTCGTTAAAAAGGTTTAAAAACTCTTCCCTTAATTAAAAAACGGTACATTTACCTCCAGTTAAAAGCTTAGATTGATAGCTAAAAAGCGAAACTATCTAGGTGCTATCTATATAAAAGACCGGTTCGTTATATATCCAATTATCTTTCAATAAGTATGTCGTGGATCTATATGATCTATGTAATCTAGTCCCAGATCACCTAGATTACCTAGATCACTTAAGGGCCAAGCCCCTTGGCCGACCTTTAGCCGTAGCGCACTCCCGCGCTAGGCCTTAAAGGTAAGACCTTGGGACGAGAACACTGTTCTCGTAACAGGTGCAAAGCCGGGTATATAGCTTTGCCGATCAATTAGTCATCACCAGTTATATATTTCTAGGAGTTCATTTTTCGCTGGGCGCAACCCCAGAAAAAGGAGACAATCATCATTACTTTATACATGGATTTAATACCACATAATACAGTTTGCGTTACCTTCATTATCTTTTGAACCGCGGGCTCAATCGTGACACTCTCATAAAATATGCACTGATCAGGACCAAATCACCCCGTCTCAATTCAGTATATAGGTCGTTAACCTATATAATCGTTATATTGGTTTTTGGGATACCATATCGCTACCCCTAGGTTATAATCTTTTGTTATCTTACGATCTATTCGTCTAGCTTTTTGCTAGATTTCGAGGTTTGTTTTAACCTTTTGCGGTATTTTCGTTAGGTATTGATTAATAGCCTGCCGTCGTATACCTTACCGGACTTAGCTAACTTGGCGTATCATTTTCGCAGGTTCTTCCTTAAAAGAAAACTTATTTCCTTAATCGCTGGAGATATAAACTTTAGGACTTATTTCGTAAGGTCGTTAATATTTTTACGGAAGGTATCGTATTTCCGATCCTTATAAATATATGCTGTAAATTCCTGATTATAAACTTGTTTACTTTCGGTCGTTATCTTAAGGACGTTCGTAAGATAACCTATAAGGTTAACGTCTTCGAATATATTATCGGAAGTTAGGATATTATTTCGCGTTTAAAACCAAATTCGTTTTTTTGGATATAAAGCTATATCGGGTTTTATAAATCTAACAGGCTACGAACGTAACTGATTAAGATCGATAAAGTCCTAAATATCAAGCGCGTATGCTTTAAATTAAAATTCGCCTTTAAAGCGGTCCCAATCCTTAAATCCCTGGTAAATAATTTGGAATACCGATTATACGGTCGCTATTATTGCTATTAAAGTATATTAATAATTTTTACTGATATATAACCTATATCGTTTTAACAATAGTTAATTAGTTAATATTTACGCGAATTAAATGAATAAAACTCTTAATTGTCAGATATAGGGGATATCAGTTATGTTGTTATATTATGCTGGATACGTATACTGTTGCACGCATATAGCGTTAAGTAACTTAGCCACGGAATATGTATGGGCCGATCAGTAAGTGACCTTTCCGTATATGGGGTGCACTACGCACCCCCCAGCTAGCTGATATAATCCGACCGAAACAATAAAGTTTTTTTTGGACTTTTTGTAATTATTATCAACTACATCAAACCGAAAGCTTTCTTTTCGGGCGCGTTTTGTTATAGTAAATAATTATTACCGTTAATTTAAAGTATTACCTTTAACGAAAGGTTAAATAACCGCAAAAATAATAATTGCAGGGGTAAAAAAGGTACGGAAAGGTCAATTAAGTAAAGCAAAATCTATAACTTCGATAAAACGCAAGGAAAGGTTTAAAGTCGAAAGTTCTTAGTCGTAATAAAGGCAGTTAAGCTATTAAGGATTGTTCGACTTGATTTTCGAATGCAGCCGTTACGTTATAGGGTAACGGCCCTTGTTAACTGCAAGCGACATAATAAAGCTGTACGTACGTTCAATTTATCCAATATAAAATTAATTAAGGAAGAACGAATATAATCGAATAAGATCGAATAACCTCGAATATAAATTATGAAGGAAATAATACTTAGTTATTGCATTACTTGTTTTATTAAATTTCGTTTACAGAGATTTTTTAATCTAGATAAGGGCGTGTACGTATCGTAGTTTTTTTGAAAAAAAGTTGAAATGAGAGAGTAAGCCCTCTCGGACTCCGTATACAGGAGCCAAAAGCGGCGATTCCCGTCTCTAGACTCAAAATCATGCGGGATTGGGATTTCTTGATTGGCCAGTTCGGGCTGGTCTTGGCAGGTCCAGGAGGCTTAAAACTAAATTTAGCACTATGCGCCCGCTAGCGCCAGAGCTGTCTGTACCGTCTGTTTAGACTTCACTTTGATAACTTCCTGTTGAAGATTGGGATAGTTCCCTGCCTTGTGAATTCCAAGGTTGATATTACGATAGACATTGTGCGTGTCCAAGAAAAACATGTCGTCCTATGTTGGTGAGCTCTATTGTTGACGGGGAAAAGGCGGTACACATCTGGGCCGTTTCTTGGCACAATGCTGCAATGCCAGTCAGCACTTGTGGGCACTGGAATGAAGGGAATGAGACGGCGTTCCACATGAGAGCTAACAACAAGACGACTGGATGTTAGGAATATTCACCTCATGACGGGTGTAATCATTCCGCATCCGTTATGAATCGCGAAATTCAACAACAGGCCGTGACAGGCTCTTTGAGGAGATTCCCACTCATTGATTCTCTTGAAAGGACCCATAGGCGTTCTCGACAGCGCTTTCCAAATGACGTGTCAATCCCAAGACTTGGTGCCGCATAAGGAATTATGGGACGCAGGCTCTGTCGAATGGAACTCTGCTCCCGCTCCGTTCAGCTCCATCATCTGTTGAGCGAAGTTCCTGATCGGATCGTAGCAGGCTTCCCGGGTGCCAGCTTGTTCCCAAAGAGGAGTACTGAGCTGGAAGGGATGGTGTAACGACGAGATATACGGGACAGCGTCGCCTGAGAATGCTTCGTCCCGTGTCGGAACGCATGCATCTGCTCCCCGTTGGAGCACGCTGCAGATTAAAGAGGCGCCATTTGAGTTGTGGCGGCGTCCGAAGTCCTCCGCAGCACTAGCTGTCACGTGAACTCGCTCCTCCCGGCATGGGCAGCCTTGAGGTTGCTTCTAAGTAGCGCAGTAGAGTAAGTACGAGGTTACCGCCGGCCGAGTCTCGAGACACGTCACATGAGACATGTTAGCCTTCAACCCCAATCTACTCAATCTTGGGTACTCGGTCATATTTTATGAATAAGGTGCCCTGAAAACTTTAGACGAGCGAATGCGACTCGGTCGGAAATGGTAGGAATGGGATTCAGGATCCACTGACAAAAGACGTTCTTAGGTTTCACTCCGAGAGATACGATTTCGTGATAGGAGGTAGGCACATCCTGCGGAGCGGCAGTAAACCGGGTATCTCAGCTCGTCGCTACTCGGTACTGAGCGAAGAAGGTTCTGCTAGCCTTAATGTGGCGGGACATGGAGTTGGAAATGTTGTGTCCCATGCTATCGAATGCCAGGGCGAGAACAAACCCGCTGCCAGGGATGTGCAGAACGAGTCTTCCGCGACCCAAGTCGTCAGCTAGTAGAATCGGGCCTGTATACCACGGTCCCCGGGGCCAAGATATCGGAATAGCCGCTTGGCTCGACTGGGTTAATTAACGAGAATCGCCGTTTTGCTTTTGACTAGCCAGATTGGACAGTGCTCAACCACATAGAGCGCCTTGCCATCAAATATTTTCAGAAATTCACGAAAAAAAATACTTAGGGGGCAGACCCTGCGACACCGTTCTAGCAAGGGGTGGAACAGTCTCTAGCTGTAGCTGGCCCGAGTGCTACCAGAAGCAGTGTCAGTTTTAGAGTGGTGAAGGTTGTCTAGATAGCCCCAAACGGCTGTCTAGACCAAATGTGGGCCATTTTTGGGAGTCCCGTACGCAATACACTGGTTTCCAGCGAAGGAGAATTAGGTTAGTTGAAGTAGGATTGACGAAGCCCCAGCTCCAGGCGGTTTGGGAATCCAACGTCGAAAATGTTGATATCTATGATAGATATCTCGACGGGAAAGTCGACCAAGAAAGAAAGCTGCGATAGAACCACACCTACAAAGCGGGTATCTGCTTATATTATATCGTTGAAGAGGCGGGAGGCAGCCGTCAAGACAGTGGCAGTTCTACAAGTCTGTCGGAAAGTTGCAAAATAAGATCATGAAAGTATCAAATTGATCAGAACGGGCTGTCAGGAGAAACTCGCTGTTCGTTGAGCCACAGTCCTGGTTTCCGACACGATAGGGCCATCCGGAGCGGACGCTATGAAAAGGTTCGCACCATCGCTAGGGTTATTCAGTTGGAAATAGATATGCTGAAAATTTCGTTGAATACACGCCACTGAGGATTGCGCGTTACGTTCCCCAGAAGTACGTAGAAACCCAGCTTGTGGGTTTATAGGAGGTACCTACATCTGAGATGGGAGGTGCGTGGGTGGGTCCGTACAACCCCTTGGTCTTTAGGTAGAGTTCTGTAAAAGAGCCCGATTGCTTTTCAAGTCGTTTTGAAATACTTCAATAGAATAACATTATGCCAATGGGCTAAAGGTATTTCCTTTCTTTATTAGGCATGAAACCTTTCTACTCTTGGACTTGAGAGGACCAGAAACGCTGTTATGACATCGGCTAGCGTCAAGTCTACATGTGGGGGCCCGACATATGCATGAGCCGCTACCCCACAGTCCATCTGCTTAAGTAAATCACGGTATCCAGTTCAAGCACAAAACCCTCCATAATTGCATAGTCACAGCTCGGTTTCACGTTAGCTGCAAGGCTACGAGACAATTGACAACCGAGTCCACTCAAAGTTCGCCTTTTATCCATCACCGACTCTTTCAACCCCCTGGTAAAACACCCACATTCATACTCGACAACAAATTTTCCCCTACTTACGCGGCGACGCTCTCAGTCATCATATTTTCCTGTACTATCCCGGTAGCTCGAACTTATAACTAGCAGTGGGCTCTGCGACCGTCGAAGATGCATTGGACACAACCGCCTTGATCATGCCGGGAATACACGTTGACGCGGACGGGAATAACGGCGATAATAAAAAATGGCACGAGGAGACGGACGAGATGGACGGGGAGGCGGCGGAAGGGCGTTCGGAAAGCCCACTAAGTGATAGGGGCTTGCACATGAAGAGGTTGCGGCAAGATCGAAACGACCATCCACATACGCAGATACGTCGGACAAACACGGCGGCATCAACGACGACTACTCCGTTCCCGGATCTTGATTTCCCCTCCGCCTCACCCATACCGACTTCGGATCCGGTTGCGACAGATAACTCGAAGAAACCGCCCACAGAATCAAACGGACATGTGAGAAAGGGCAGCCATGAGAGTGTCAGAAAGCTGTCAGCCTCTCAAATGCAGGCTTTGACTTCGGCCCGGGACTCGTTGCCGATTGCTGTCGCCCCGCCTTCGCAGCCTCAACGGAAACCTAATGGAGCCGAGTACCCCGTGTCTGCGGGTGCTGTCGAGTCGACATCTCATGTACATATACCTATGGCAATGCAGCGAGAGATTGGTCCGCGTGCGCCTTCGCGAGAGCGACCCAAGAACAATGGCATCCCGGACATCCCGCTGGATGCTCTGAGAGCTGTCGCTGAAGTTAGACGGCCTGCCTCAATACGGACTTTGTCCACTCCTCCAGCAAACCGTAGGGCAACTGCTCATGGGACCTCAAAGCCGACAATGAATGGTGCCAGGCGCAATTCTTTCAACCCCCTCGGCCGACCCCCTCCGCTAAATCTCAGTCGCCCTGTTGCTAGCTCTACCCGGGCGACTAGCAAGTCATCTGCGCCGTCAAAGCCGGAGCAAGCTGACGCTACCGTCGCAGCGACGCCCATGATCCCTCCGATACCCCTTCCTCCCATGTCTCTCCCAACCCATCTCCAGCTCGAATTGGCCGGTCAACGGCCGAGTCCGCTGTATATATATCAATCCCATGCATCCGATGCGCCATACGAGTCTAGCGCCGTGAAATTTGAGCGACTGCTGAACGCGCTGCTCCTGCCCCCTTACCTGGAACAAATCCTGGTCTTCGGCACTCTGGCATGTTTCGATGCGTGGCTTTACACTTTCACTATTTTGCCCATGAGATTTTTCATTGCCGTTGGTGTTCTTGTAAAATGGTGGGGCTATGTGATCTGGAAGGAGACTCGTTGGCTACTCGGGTTTGTCTGGGAAGGTATCTGGCGACTAAAGCGGAGAGCATTTCAAAGGGGCAAACGGCCGAGCACGCAGACCGATCACAGTGACCACACGAGCGAAACTGAGACCAGTAACCGACCATGCGAAGTGAGCACTGCTAGCCAACTCAATGGTAGTACCTTGCAGGATGGTCATTCTGATAGGCCAACAACTGCTCATCTAGAGCATCCACGTTCTAACGGACACGGGGCTCTTCATCCGCCCAAGCATCCAATGGCCAGGCCCCTGTTTATTCGACATCGGAGGACGAAATCCACCCCGTCCGGTTTGACGTCTTACCACAAGGCCGATTTCCTCCAGGGTGCCGTCATCATCTGCAGTTCCTTGGCTTTGATTAATTTGGATGCCAGCCGGATGTACCATTTCATCCGAGCGCAGTCTTCGATGAAGCTTTACGTCATCTACAACATCCTTGAGGTAAAGTTCACTTTGTATCGAATGGGGTATTGCTAGCTAACCCTCGTCTAGGTTGGAGATCGTCTTCTATCAGCGCTCGGCCAGGACATCTTCGAGTGCCTCTTCAGCTCCGAGACGCTGTCTAGGAACAGCTTCGGTCGATCCAAGATTCTTCTTCCCTTTGGGATGTTTATCCTGTCGCTGATATACAACGTTATACACACGTTATGCCTTTTTTACCAGGTCATCACATTAAATGTCGCAGTAAATTCATACTCAAACTCCTTGCTCACCCTTCTCATCTCGAACCAATTCGTGGAGATTAAAGGGGCAGTCTTCAAAAGGATCGAAAAGGAGAATCTCTTCCAGCTGACCTGTGCCGATGTGGTCGAACGCTTTCAGCTGTGGATTATCCTGTTGATCATTGGCATGCGCAACATCGTCGAGGTGGGAGGTCTGTCGGTGCCAGGGGCGGGGAGCGAACTGGACAACGGCGTGTCCGGTCCCGGGCCTCTACATACGAACTCCATTCTACCAGCAAGCTTTACTGCATTGCCGTCGTGGCTCATTTCGGGCGAGGTTCTGTCGCCCTTCATTGTCGTCATCGGGATTGAGATGATGGTCGACTGGATCAAGCACGCCTATATCAACAAGTTCAACAACGTCAAGCCCACCATCTATAACAGGATGCTCGATATCTTGTGCAAGGATTATTATACCAATGTGGGTTCTCCGGATTGATGCCGTGTCTGAATCGCTTCTAACGTGCTCCTTAGGCCTTCGGCACGCCCTCACTAACCAGGCGGATTGGCTTGCCGTTAATCCCGCTCTCGTGTCTCTTCATTCGAGCTTCGATTCAGATCTACAACATGTTTTTAGCCACTCATCTACCCCCTCCAATTCCTACCTCCACCATGGAATTGTCAGTGGAATCGTCTACGCCCTCTTCGCCGGCCATGATAGCCACACTGGAGCGTCTCGACATGATAATTCGCAACGCGCTGGGCCGCGCCGTCTACGGAGACCCCTCCGACCCGACGAAGGTGCGGTCGTTCTGGACCTTCACATCGGACGACGTTATCGCGTTGCTCACGATGCTGCTCTTCTTCTTCCTAGCGTGGATCGTGCTTCTCATTGTCAAGCTACTGCTCGGCATGGCGCTACTGCGTTACGCGCGCGGCCGGTACGCGGCCATGGTCCTCCGAGAGCAGGCGGTGGCGGCCGGCCGGGCCGAGCGAGAGTCGTTCGCGCAGCCGGGCAAGCGTGTCGGCCCCTACGGCGCCACCGAGGTCGGTGACGAGCGCCGCAGATGGCTGTACGAGGACGACCCCGACGGCCTCAAACGAATGCGCGACCGCGAGCGCAAAACCGAGGACCGGTTCAAGGATAAGGGCGACGACGGGCTCTCTAGGGTCCTCAGGTATGAGTTGGGCGTCTCAAAGAGGATTTGGTGACGTACCTGGGATCGTTAGGGCTAGGACAACGATTGCGTGAAGCATTTCTTCGCGGCAGTCTCGGTAGCCTGGTGATAACAAGCGAATATCAATTCAATAATGCTACTCTATACAACGCCAATTCTCGCTTCACATAAGGTTTTTTTTTCTCGGTTGCTCGTAAGTGTCCATTGGATGCCCTGTTTTGACCCTGCTCGCGTCACTGCTGGGGCCGGATTGCACATTTCGCTTAGGGGTCGGAGATCCTCCGGATTTTCTGTTAACCGTAGATGACCACACGACCAATATGACGGAAGGAACCAGGCCAACAGATGTTCCCATAATTAATATCGTATCATATCGCTGCAATGCTCCGTCCTTTTAAGTCCAATTCTGGATTAAGTTTTGACTGACACGAAAACCCCACCCTGTTCCTAACTTCAGCCGCTTCAATCTAAATGGATGGAACCATGCGGATCCAGATTGGCGGGAAGGGTCTGGTTATGCCCGTTATGTATGCGGGAGCCAATCAGGGTTCGGGTAATTTGCCCTCCCTTAACATTGCCAGAAACATGGTTCGCCCCTCCGTCCCCCGTCCCATCAGCGTAGTAGATGACAACTGCCGATGTCCGTCGGTCCGTAATAGGTAAGCAGGAGGAGGGAAGGAACAATTCTCACATTGCGGATAATGAGAGTGAGGGTGGGAGGAAGAAGTAGTAAGAGCAGGCAGCCCTCACCGCTACGTCACGGCGGGTGGGTGGCGAGGGTAATTTATATAAGGTCATGAATAAGTCTTACTGGGAAGATCATCAGTGTCCTGAACTGTAGTTGCACCCACCCACCTGCTCTTCTCCAAGGCAAGACAGTACAAGACAAAGCACGATGTTGCTACCATTCGCTCGACTTGCTACTGCTACGGTGCTGGCCCTCCTCGTCGGTGGCGGCTCTGTGGCCGCTTCCCGACATTGCGACGGAGAGACGGGCGTCTGCTACTCCGAGACCAAGGTCGGCGTCGCCCCGATCACCTGGCGCGTCGCCATCCCCGCCCTCGATGCCGGGCCCTTCGACATCCTGCTCCAGGTTGTCGCGCCGAGGACCGTCGGCTGGGCCGGCATCGCCTGGGGCGGCGGCATGCTTTATAACCCATTGTCAGTCGGCTGGCCGAACGGGGATACCAGCGTTCCGGCTTCGAGGTTTGCGCAGTAAGTTGACTTTTTAAGTCTACATTAAGGGCGTAGAGGCGGAAAGGCGAAGAGAAGGTGTTTCGTCCGTTCAAGACACAGCGCACCACAGACAGATACGCATACGAACAGATACACAGGCATACGGACAGAACTGACATATGTTACTGGTAATTAGTGCCCACTTCCAGCCCGACATCTACGACCCGGCGGTGCACACGAGGCTCAGGGGGTCGAGCGCCAACGCCACGCACTGGACCCTGACGACGGTTTGCAGGGGCTGCAGCCAGTGGGTGAGCAACGGCGGCGCGCGCACGACCCTGGACCCGGGCGCCACGGCCGCGAGCTTCGCCTTCGCCGCCTCGCCCACGCCGCCCCTCGACCCCGCCGACACCTGGTCCCCCTTCGAGATCCACACCGAGCACGGCCTCTTCACCATGGATTTGCGGGCCGCGCAGTCGCAGAACTTCGAGGAGTGGATCGAGCTGTTGTCACTGTGAGCTAGCTGAGAAGCGCTCTGGGTAGGGGAGGCGGTAACGCTGCTGTCGATATGGCGACGGGCTTCTTGGGTTTGGGAGTCCTCATGTTATTACAGGGCGTCTGGGTCCCTGTCGAGAAGAGGTGAGGGCTTGTGCTAATGTGTGGTTGGGGTTTTGGAGTAGTTGGTTACGGTTGCGGGTCAACACACGCTTGATGATAATTAGGCATATGTGCAGCAACGGTGAATGGAAGGGTTCGTGCTTTAATTATTGGTTCCACAGGGTGATCATAACCTTACCCGTAATGTTTTGAATCATATCAGACACGAAAAGGGGGCAATCAGCTATTCGATTCGCATTTCGCGGAGCTTAGTAGCATGCTTCATAAACCGAAGTGGGTACCGCCAGAGATAGGTTCCAAAGATAGGGCTGTCTAGCTACCCTTATTTGACCCCTATTCCCGGCAGTAAACGATCTTATATTCTATGTGTAGGAGATACTACGAAATCGGTTATCAGTTCCATCACTATCGTTGCTTACCGTCAAATGACTAAAAACAAAATTAATCAGAGCTTTCCGATTGGTCGGGTATGCGTCCAATTTCGAGATGAGCATATATATGTTTCCTACACTTAAAACGCGCGGGGTAGCTTGGATGCCTAGAGGGTGATGGGAATCTACCCCTTACCTCCTAACATACTATACTTTGTTCCTCCTTTTCTCTCATCCACAGTCAGTGCAGCATATTTTTATCTACCGCCAACGGCAGTTCTCTTCCTATATGTCCGCGACTCATGGAAGTGTCCAAGCCACAGACCTACCGCGATACGCATTCTCTTCATGGGCACTATGAACAACCTGGTCACCCAACACAATCCTGTCAGTTCTGCTCAAGATTGCTCGCGGGATATGAATTGCCTTACGAAGAACATCATGAAATAAACCTTGGAAAGGTATCCGAACTCCTCCTTGGTAATTGTCCACATACCGAGTGGATTAAAAACGTCGAATATAGGCAGGGTCCGGTACCCCTTTATCAAGGGCAGAATCTCAGCCTCTATAAGTCCCGGGACACCACCGCCATATCTCTCGGTGTCCGCTATTCTTTCGACCGCGATTCTCCTACGACGTGTCCATACTGGTATATTACCCATCCTGCCGAGTTAGTAGCTCGGAAAGACAGACCTGAACATAAGGGAAGGGCTTGTATTCTCGATTCGAGCTGGATTGACATGGATATAATACGCGACTGGAAGGCGAAGTGCTTCGAAGAACATGGGAGTCAGTGCAGCGACTTCCAGATCACCGGGTTGGATTCTCTTCAACCTTCGTGGCTTATAGACGTTATTGATGGGTGCATCGTCCCTTCGTCGGGGGTCCATAGGCCGTACCTGACTTTATCTTACACATGGGGGCAGTCAAAGAACTTTCGCACTCTGAAGAGAAGTATCGATGAAATTAGAACACCCGGTGCCATTTTCTCGGGGGGCATCGCAAACCAAATACCCGCCACCGTCCGTAACGCGATGTCCCTCACTCAATGCCTCGGAGAACGATATCTATGGGTAGATTCTTTGTGCATCGTACAAGATGACGAAGTATCTCTTCATAATGAGCTTCAGCAGATGCATCGGGTGTTTCATAGCTCCATCTTGACTATTATTGCTCGAGACGGCCGTGATGCCGACTATGGTCTCAGGGGATTAGCGGGAATATCTGCTCCCAGAACTCTCGCCCAAGAAATCATCGAGCTTACTGATGGGGAGAAGCTAGTACATCATCACACCGAGTTTGTCATGCCCATCGAAACAAGTATATATGACTACGGGGCGCGGATGTGGACGTTTCAGGAGAACATGTTTGCGAAACGGCGCCTGGTATTCGATTTAGGCTCTCTCAGCTGGCAATGCCGTTGCGCTCTCTGGCACGAGCACTTACACTATGATCCCGTCGCGGACGCTGCCAGCTACGCACCGGAATTTGCCACTACAGGTAGATGGATGCGCACTTGTATTCCCAGTCTCGACATATTATGTGACCTAGTGAGAGATTTCAACCAGAAGCACCTTACCTTCCTGGAGGACGTTCCCCGTGCTTTCTCCGGGCTACAGACGGCGTTGCATCACCGTTATCCAGGTGGACTCCTCTTCGGACACCCAGAGCTTTTCTTCGATATCTCCCTTGTGTGGTACGGCAAGGGCGATTTACGTCCAAGATCTGTTCCAATAAAACACAATGAAGGAAAACCGCCGGCTGCTCTGCCAAGCTGGTCTTGGATGGCCTGGCTAGGGAAAATTGAGACGCCATGGGATTTGGAATTCCAACCTCTTCCGAGGCGCATGCACCAGGAGCCTCTCGGTTTCACTTGCCCAGTCACCGAATGGTTCGTATTGGAGTCACCTGGATCACTCGAACGCCGTCGCATAGAGTCTCAGTGGTACACGTACAAAACCCTTGTAGGTGACGACATACCACTAGGCTGGAGCCGTTCCAAGTACCTGCGGCCAGAAAAGATTAAACGCTGGCAGGATATGCTGTCACTGCCTAAACTCCAGCCGATGTATTGGTATCAGCATAGTTCTGATACGGAGAGACGATTCTGGTATCCGGTTCCCGTTCTACATGGCACAAAGACACCACCACTCAAACAGCAATGGCAATACCTATATTGCCGAACGGCTCGGTCTTTTTTCTTCCGTTCTGGCGAAACGCTGCTCGATTCTTTTGGCGATATTGCTATTCACTTGCTTAAAGATGGGAATGGTAACGCGGTTGGAGGCTTGAAACACCCCCAATACGGTAACTCGAGAGTTTTCGAAGGTGAAGACGAGAGCATGCACCCAGTCGAACTCGTTGCAATCGTGAAAGGTTGGACGACAGAACTCACGAGCTGTTCCCCACGAGCTGAGAGCGAACATTATTGGAACACCCGTGACGAATCGACAGCAGAAAACATTGACAGAAAAGCGAAACAATTCATGGATTCCGAAGAATATGAAGCCGATGCCAGTCGCTGGAACGACGCCAGGGAGGAGAAGCGAGATTGCTATTTTGTGCATTGGATTAAGTGGGAAAATGGCATCGCATACCGGCAAGCAACCGGTTTTGTTCTTACTGAAGCATGGGAAGCGAATCAGGAAAGGGAACTGATAGATCTAACGGTAGGATAAGTCAGACGGACACATGAAAGGAAGGACACGTATTCATAGAGATTAATTCCTCAACTATGGGAAAGAAAAACGGGTTAACCACATGTGCTCATACCATACGCGCCTCAGAGCATAGCTGTTTAGAGCTGTTCGGGTGGAGTTGTATGTTCCGTAAGAGTACATCTTGGGTAAAGCTGGAGCGAACAGCAAGCAACTAACAACAGCTCAGTCCCCCAACTCCGAGATCTTCCATATAGATGGAGGAAGGCTCCACTAACTATATGTCTGTGTCTCGATATTTCTACGGCTAGTCCGAAAGTCTCATGCTGGCGGCGGCAAAACTGTACGCGAAGTCGTCGCCGTACTAGGCAGGGTTCCAGATCACCCAACGATACGGAGCCTGGAGTATGAGACCCACCATAATCCCGAACCCCTATACAAATGCGCTAGATCTTCGTGACGTCCAACCCGGCTCCAATTTTCCACGCGCCGAATGGGTATAAAGGGTGTCGACGTTGCCGCCATTGCGAGGCCTCTCTTTTGGGACTCCTGGACTTCGTTACGTTTGCTCTTAGGTATCATAAGGGAAATTAGACAGCGGGGGTTTCATGATTTTGAAAATTTAGCTAGGACAAGTCGCTTGGATCCTTTCTTCGAATCACGAAGCCGTATCTTTATTGATCTGTCCACGCTGCCGGGGCATATCCGTCAATGAATTCTGTAAATTCTGCAGAGTCTTTTGCCCATCCTTGGATGCCACCAACTAAGACGAGGCTCTGCATGGAATTGTCGCCGCGCTCGGCTATATGGTCGCTGAACCATCCTGTGGCTCGGGGTCCCCGTCCGCTTGAGGAGCCTGGAGGAGCATCTCTTATTAACATCTCTCCTTTCGCCGTTGTCGCCAAGCCAGGCGCTTGGTGCCCCTGCGCTTAGTATCTGCTAATAAAAACCAAACTCACCGCAGTACCAGATAACCTTACGGACGCCAGCGGCCTTGAAGATTTCGTAAAGCGTTGGAATTGAAGGATACAGGCTTTGCGCCGGCAGATTGATGGAGCCGCGGATTGTGCCGCCCTGATGCTCGCGACAGCATGAGTTACTCCGTCTCACTTTTTAGTCCGGTTTAAATTTTGATAGAAAATCACCTTATGGTCCATGCGCCGCAGATCGACGAGTACAAAGTCTCTTCCAGGGATGCTACCACCGTTCTCCTTCATCAAAGCTAGCAATTCTAAACGAGTGATGGTCTTCGGGTTAACCTCCTTCGGCGCGGGGTACGCCTCGTGCCAAGGCTTCTGGTTCTCCGTAGATGTCATACTGCCCGAAAGGGGTTCAAATCCCTCGTTCAGGTATGAAGTAGAGTGCGGTAGCAAGGGAAATATATGGCGGGCAGAGGGAGTTCCTTGATCGGAATATAAGTGGTAGTGAAGTGGTATGCTTGTAGCGGAAGGTTTTGGGAATGAGGTAGGGAACAATATAATCAGCCAATAAGCAGTAAGGAGTGGCATTGCTCGCTTGTCCTAGCGTCTCCACAGACCCCCTTTCTACATGCAGTAGGACCGACAACTCAAGGTGTCCAATCAAACTCTTGGGGCGTGCCACGAAAGCAACGTCGGATATACACTCCTTTGTCGTCGTTGGTGTCAGACCCAGCTGAAGGTGATCAAACAGCTGGGCCTTGGCTTAGTTTGATCAGCTCCTGAAGGGAGCTTACTTTATGCGTTCTGATACAGTTTTCTCTTAGCCGCAACTGTTTTTCTGTGTATTTAAGGAGGTATTTTTACCTTCAGTTGCTAGAAAGGACCTCTTAGAGGTTAACTTCATAATAGCTTCTTCTTTAGCCATATATGCTTTAATGTGTGATGTTAGGGTCTTATAGTTATGAGCCCGGTCCGCACTTTTTGTTAGCTGTACTTTGATATACTTTGTTATATACGTTGTATACGTCGCTTTAAGGTTATTCGGATCCTCGCCGTCGCTCCCGCAGTAACTTTGTAACCTACTATGTGACGGCTAAGGGGTTTAACCAACTATTAAACCTAGTCGTACGGTTTATGTTGGCAGTAGTGTCGTGGGAAACTGAGCAATGATACGTTTAATAGTCACGTCTGGTAATAGCAGATTGTCAAAAGTAATCTGGGTAACCAAGTTGTATTACAAGCTGGTAATCTATCTAACTATGGTAATAACGAACGTATATATCCTCGCTTTGGCTTAAGGTACTTAAGCGGCTTAAACCCTTTTGTTAGTTGAGTCCCCTTAAGCCCCCTTGAACTCCTTCGTGGCTCGACTGGCTTAAGAGCTTTGGGCCAATAGGGGCCGTTGAGCTTTTTGAGCTAGTCACGTGATCTCTGAGTTGAAGTTCTGGAGGTCCGACTGTGTGTGTTGCAGCCAAGACCGTTAGGTTATAACATACTACCGCCCTTCACAAAGGAGTCTTAACCGTTATTTCTATTATCTTAACCCAATTATTTTTCCTGTATTACGACTAAAGCCATAATTCCTTTCCCGTTAATAAACCTTGATAAAATTTTAAAACGCTTGAAGGCGTTCCTTTTTAAAAAGAGGACCCTTAAAAAGTATGTGTTACAGGAACAGGGATTCCTGTCTTGGAAAGACCAACCTTTAAGGCCTAGCGCGTGCCTGTCACGGCTAAACCCCGGACAACTAGGTTTAGTTCTTACTAGTGATCCGGTTAATCTAGGTGATCTGGGACCAGATCACACAGATTATACAGATTTACGACATACTTATTAAAAGACAGTTAGATATATATAAACCAAGTTCCCTATATAAATAGCACTTATTTAGTTTCGCTTTTTAACTATTAATTTAAACCTATAATTAAAGGTACCCGTTTTTTACTATAAAAAAATTTAAAATTTTTTAACGAATAAACTTTTAATAAATTATTTTCTGCCCTATTATTACTTATAAACCAACACCCCTTTTCGGATATTATTCATATTTCCAGGTAAATATATAATAGGTTTGTTACATTTTAATAACTTTTTAATTAATAACTAAGGGATAATTCTAAACCTAATTAAGCATAAGCTTTCCTAAACTGAATAAAAACGATATTACAAAACGATATTTAAAAAATAAATAGTATACCCGATCCGTATTATAAATTAATAAAGGATTAATAATTAAATTAAACGACTTACCTCTTATCGAAAAAGTTCTTTAATTAATTAATTATATTATACCTTTTATACCCCGAAAAAAAAAATCTTTTTCCTTTTAAACCTAACATTTAACCTTAGCTTTAAAAAACATTATTAAGGTCCAGGGAGGTTCGGAAAAGGAAAGAAAACTAAAGGTCCAAAAACTTTAAGGCCCAAAGGGAAAAAAGAGAAAGCTTTCCCTTAAGGAAAAAATGGAAATCCTGTGACGCAAAATATAAACCCTAAAGAAAGAAAAGGAAAAAGATCCTAATCCCTTAAAAAAAAGGATAACTTAACCTACCCGAGAAATAAAGGAAAATACCCTAGCACCCCTACTATTCGGCTCTAATCGATACCGAAAAACCATTATCCCACCTTCCAGCTATTACGGAATACTAAAAATTAAAGGTTATAAGCCAATTACCCCAAAGTCTTACGACGGAATAACAAATATAAAAGAATTCTTCGTCCAGGTTAAAACTTACCTTAAATTCTAACAAAGTTTCCTAACGGAGAACTATCAAAAGGTAATAGCCATCTTTCAGCTGCTTACCGAACGAATTTTCCTATAATTTAAATTAATCATAAAGAACTACCTAAAGAATTACCCGAAAACTGTTTTAAAATATTATTAATTATATTTTTAGTAACTATCGGTATTTCAAAAATCGAATACGAATTATATTTAAAAACCCAAATAAAAAACAATACGTAATAAAATAATCATATCTCCTTCATTAAATTAAATCAGTTACGGAATATGCGATAAAATCTAACTGTTTAGCCGCAATTTTTAATTTACTAAAGAGCGCGTTATTTTATCCCTTTTACGATAAGTTAAGATTTTAAGTTAATGATAAAATATATATAATATTTAAAATAAAATCATTTAAGGAATATACCGATAAAATAATTATTACTAACCGACGTACCTTTAACCGGTACCTCGAAATAAAGGAATTAATAAACGAAACGATAATAAAAGCTTTAACAGCCGAACTAAAAAGGATAAGGGCAAGTTTTAAAAGGAAGTAAGTACTATTTCGAAAAGACTTAAAAAAAAACAAGTCCGATATAGAATATTTTAACTATAACAAAAAGGGACATTTTAAGATCGAATATTGCTTTTCTACTAAAAGGAACTTCAAAAAAAGGAAAACTTTCTTAACCTTAAAGGAAAGTTAAAACGGCTAAACAAAAAACCGATAGTAAGGCAGAAAAAGAAAAAAGAAAAATTAATTCGATTTCCTTCCAGCCAGAATTTATTATCGCTATTACCATTCAAATCCAGAACGACATCCCAAAGTACGAGAACTATCCTGTTTGCCAGGACTTTAAGATTAAAGCCTGCAAGTATTATTCCGGACAAACTGCCTTTAGGATAACCATAAGATTAAGATACCTTTGCCATTTTAACATATCTTAATATAAAATACATAACGAAAATAATCAATTTCGACCCGACGTTAATAATTACGAACAGTTATCTTCGGAACTTTAGAAGCTTCTCGAATGTATAATACATACCAAACCTCGAATAAATTAGCATAATTTGTTACACTTTACCGCTTAGTATCTTATCGATTACTTTATTTATTTTAAAATTAAAAAGAATAAGAGCTTTTAACTTAAATAAAACGAAAAGATACTTATTAAACCAGATGACGAATATAGATATACAGAAACTCCCCGATAGCCAAAATACCTTAAGTTTTATTATTTACATCTCGAATTAAAACAAAGTTAAAGGGCCATATCATAAGGATGCTTATGTTACTCCCCGATACTTTATATTCAACACGAACTTCTAAATATAAAAATACTTCCTTCAAGAATCCGCATTATTAACCCCACAACTCGAAAGATATAAAACTAAAGGTCGAACTAGAAAAAAATAATCACCGTCGAATACCAGTTTGGTAAAAAGAAATAATATAAGTATATAAATAATTATTATACTAAGTACGTTGCAAAAAAAGTCCGAAAATGGAAACGGCTTTTTATAAGTAAACAACATTAATCAAAAAACGCTAAAAGCCTTCAAAATTAAGGTACCGAAAAACCCCAATTTACAAAATCTTATATGAAGCGATACAAAAGTTACGTAGCCAGATTAAGATTCCCCTTTAGTATAAAGATAAAATATTTAAAGCCATAATCGATTTAGGAACCGAAAATAACTTCATTTCTTCCGTAACAGCAAAAGAACATTAAGTTTCTTGGAAATACAAGTTAAAGTTTTACAAGTTACGTACAATGGACGGAAGCTTATTTAAGTATAAAAATAAACGAATTCTTCGAAAAATTAAAAAACTTCCCGTTTAAATCTAAAGATATTAAAATCGAATTTCGTTAAATATTGCCGACATTTCCGGATATAACATCATCTTAGGAATGCCATAGCTTAGATCTAGCAATCCACACATTAATTGGAAATACCAAACACTTTTTTAGGAAAGTAAGACGAAGCCATTCGAAAAGAATAACCAAGAAATCTGCTATGTTATTAAAGAAGTACAAGTGCTAGAACAAACCGAAACGGTACCACCTAAGTACCAGGGGCTTAAAAGTTTATTTAAAAATAAGAAAAATTACGAATTACTTTTACATAGTTAACAGGATTATCGAATACCTATTAAGGAAAGATATTACCTTAAACTTTATAAAATTTATTATATAAACCTTAAAAAGTTAAAAGTTTTATAGAAAATCATTTAACTTAATTTAAAAAAAGAATATATTTAACCCTTTAATTCTCTTATTAAATTCACCGTTTTCATGGTATTAAAAACTAAAGATAAAAAGCAAAGGATTAACGAAAACGAAAACCTGGTTTTTAAAAAAATAATCGACTATAAACAGCTAAATAATATTACGATCAAAAATAGATATCCCCTAACTCTTATAAACGCATTAAAGAAAAACGTTAATAAAGCTAAATAGTTTACTATATTTAATCTTCGAAACGGTTATTATCGTATTAAAATAGTTAAAGGAGAAAAATAAAAAACGGCATTTAAAACGATATCTGCTAGGGGGCGACAAGACAGCAACAGCAACAATTTTTTTTAGGTGGGTAACACTTCTTTTTTATTGGCCCATATTGACCTAATTAGCTTTCGTAGGAAAAGCTACCTTTAGCCACACCTATTTTACACTATGATATGTACCAACACCGGTCATTGTTACAAATTGTAACATCATACTCTGCGTAACGAGACCTCGTTAATGGCGCTTTGAAGCGATTTACAACGTTATCACCTGCAACCTATAAGCCTACGCGCCGCGTACCACGATAAGAGTTCCTTAAACAAGCCTAACACTTCGAAAAAGTTTTCCCAGAAACCCGTTTATGTTAATTAATAAGGATTTCCATATTACCAGCACGAAAGAAGCTCCGTAAAACTCTTCTTCGCCCGTTAAAATGTGAGATAAGCGAGGGTGCGACGCTAACCACAAGACCAAAAGATCAGCAATTCCAAACCCCAATTGGGATTTGGACACCCAAATCCACCTTATAAGAGCGCATGCAACAAGAGTCCACTACGTTACATAAAAAATAACCCGAAGTATCGAATACCCTCAGCAACCAATACTTTGCGGAAGGGAGTTGCGTTTCTATATGGTTTCCATGTAAATTTACCCCATTTCTGCAAAAGGAAGCAGTTAGTAACGATAACGTAAGGCATGAAATTGTATATAAAGGCCTACGTTACGTTACGCCGAAGTTTATAATCCCATTTAAATCTAAACCTTCGTTAATTACCGAAATTAACGATATTTATGTTAAGGTTATATTTATGAATAATTCGAAATATTATAACCGTCTTTTCCGCCTAATTTTCGAAAAAAATCGAGGGTAGCGTTTTTATATCTGCTCCCTTCCCTTAGCTTTTTCCGAATTAATAGGATCTATTCCTTCGCTGTTTACCTAATGCTAAGGAATAAAACGATTAAATTATTAACCCAAACAACTTAATTTACCTTATTATTAAGCGTTACAAATTCCATCGCTTAATTAAAAAATAAAGCAACACCTTTAACGTTTTTTAAATCAACGAATTGCTTCGCCATCTCGCAATTCTTTCGGGCGGTACCCGTTACTGCCAAACCCTTTTTGCGTAGTTACAAAACAGGTATAGCGAAGAAAAAAGTTATCGAAAAATACATAATACGGAAGGCTATAAATGTTTCTAAGCTTATTTACGAAAAAAATAACTATACGCTAAATTAGATTTAGCAGATCATTACTTTTCCTATCGACTTTTCTTCCTTTCGCCCGTAAAACGCTAATAAGACCTCCGTATTTACCTGGAAAATAACCTGTCCATATAAGAAATAACCCGTAAAACGCCAAAACTCAAACCTTAAAGCCCGTATCGTCGGCTTTGTTCGGGATTATAATGTTAAAAAACGACTTTCCGCATTACCTTACGATATACTCATCCACGGCAATATTGCTTCCTGGAATACAAAACTTGCGTATTATTTCTTATACTTATTTAATTCATTTATTATAACGTTCGAAAGGTAACCTAAGTTAACGTTCGTAATCCCAGATCCGAAACCTTCGATAAAAAACCTGCCACCGATCGCGAAAAAAAAGCTAATAATCGGATAATACGGGGAAAATTCCGAACCCATCCAGTACGCATCAACCGACGCTTCCTTATAATCACACATATAAATCAAGGTAAAAAAAAAACAAATACAGCTTTTCAACATACGTATCGTACTATAAATAATCGCAGAAACGTGGTTTTTCCTTATCCCATTCGAGTTCGAAGCTATTCATCCATTACACCCATTTTTCAACTAGCTAACGTAGCATAAAAAAAAGAAACAACCTTAATAAAGTAAATGGTAACGGCCTTACTTTTACCTTACGTCCATCGATAATTAATAGCTTAAAATAAGTCCCAATTAACGGATTAGGCGACGCGTTAGGACGGAAGGTAACTTCATCTATAAGGTTTTCTTCATACGCATCGAGATCCAGCTATACCGCAAAGATTTCTGATTTTATTTCAACGTCTGCAGCTTTGCGTTTTCGTCCCATTTTACTCTAATTTCGCACTAAAAATTAATAAAAAAACGGGGTGTTAAGCGGAAAAGAAAGACAGCAATATCGTTAACGTCAACTATCAAAGCACCTTCGCACTCACGTTTCTATAAAGTAACGCAACTTAGTAGGGCTTCTAGCCGGTTACAGTACGCTTGGTTTCCGTTTTAGGCCTAGGACCCGCTAAAAAATTGTTGCTGTTGCTGTCTTATCGCCCCTCAGCAGATACGGACTTTACGAATACCGAATAATACTCATAAGACTTACTAATACTTTAGTCAATTTCTAACGCTTGGTTATAACCACCTTATGAAAATACCTGGATAAGTTCGTATTCGTTTACTTTAACAATATTTTCATTTACTTTAAAACTTCGGAAAAATACCAAAAATATGTAACTTAAATAGTTAAAACCTTAAATAAAGCGAATATCCGAATTAACCTAGCCAAAAGCGTATAGCATACGTAAAAGCTGAACTTTTTAAAATATATACTTACCCCCGGCCAAATTCAGATTTAACGCTTTAAGATAAAAGCAGTTAAAAACTGGCCTATCCTTAACAAAACGACCGTTACCGATATCCGATAAATTTTAGGATTTACAGGTTACGTATGCGGCTTAATTAAGTAATACGGAAATATAATCAAACTATTAACGAAATTTATTACTAAGGAATACGTTAGTGAAGAATTTAAGCTTCTAAAGGAATCGAAAAAGGCATTCCAAATCTTAAAGGATGTAATTACCAATAAACCCAGAATAAAATTACTTAATGCAGATAAAAGAAATACTTAAAAACGGACGCCTTAAATTACGCATTAAATACTATCCTAGAACAACTAAAGGATAACGGGAAATAATAACTAATGGCCTCATATTTAAACGCATTTCGAAATGTAGAACTTAAATACCTAATCTATAATAAGGAACTGTTAGCGATTATTAACGCTTTTAAGGAATAGAAGCCTTTCCTTAACGGAACTAAAAAACTTTTAATATTTATTCCGATTATAAAACCTTTACCCGATTTATAAAGGTATAAGAATTAAATAAATAAGATAAAACTTAAATAATTTTCTTATTAAGGTTTAACTTTAAAATATATTATATTAAAAAAAACATTTAGGCGTATATTTTTAATCGTAAAAACGATTATAATCCTAAAGTTCTTAAATAAAGCATATACATGTTACAGTATAACGAAAATGGTATTATACAGTTATGCGAAATCCTAAAAAAAACCAACTCGCAAACTTTTAACACGGTTTCAAAATTCTTACAATATAAAGGAAAAAAAAAAAAAGATTTAGTAGCTAAAAGGACAGCCAAAAGATTAGCGACTATATCGTGGCAAGATTTACGTTCCCAGGAATCAACAAAAATAATTCGTAAGGGAATTTTAGAAAAACCTATGGCATAAATATTAAGGAATTTTCAAAACTACCCGATAGTTATAGGAAAAGTACGACTTCCTAAAATTGCGCCGAGTAATTAAAAAAGTTATTAAGAATTATAACATTTATAATAAGGTTAAGGTAGTACGCTATAAGCCTTACGGGCTGTTATTGTCAGATAAGTAGCGCAATAAGTGCGCACTTATCAATACGGTCTTTTGGTGCAGTGGCTACGCAACAATTAAGAGTCTCAGACACGCTCCACTAAGTGGAGTTCTACCGTCGCAGCTAATTAGCGCGCATGCAAATGCGGCCCTGCATCTGACCACCTATCCAAAGATTGGGAGTTCG
>QJNU01000502.1:0-55248 GCA_004154915.1 Monosporascus ibericus | reverse complement strand
CCCCCCCCCCCCCCCCCCCCCCCCCCCCCCCCCCCCCCCCCCCCCCCCCCCCCCCCCCCCCCCCCCCACGGGGGACACGCGGAGGGAATTCTAAAAAACGATTCTGGAACTCTGGCGACGCTTCGGGACGATGACGACTGCGTCGACCGTACGAGGGAAAACAGGGCACGAACTGTATCAAAACATATCCTATTTCCCAAATCACGGCCTAGGTAATAGGTAGAACACCAGATCTACAATCGTTCAGATATGCCGAGACTAGGTAGTTGGTAATTCTTATTTCCGAAACCTGCTGAAGTCACTCGCGACAGAAACAGTCAGAAATTCGGAGTTTGGATTTTCCAGCAAATTCAATTAAACAGCCGTATTATTTATCTGTGCCTGTGCCCCTCCCCCCCCCTCCCCCCCCCGCCGCGCCATTTTGCGTTGCGTCATACGCTGTGCTGTCCGTCCTCCCCTCCCCTCAGGGCGAGGAGCGCCCTAACGTCCGTAACGTACTGCAGCCCTTCTAAAAACGGCACTAGGTGCAGCAGGTCGTTATCCGTAGGGTCGCTGATCCACCCTTGTATCGGGATCGCATTATCTGCATTATTAAGTTTTTGCCCGTCAGTTATGCTTGTTTGTCTCTCCCGGCCCCATGGGAAACCGGGAAGCTGGGCAAGAATTGCGATTGATGCCGGGGCTGCGTAGGGCAGCGGCTTACCTTGGTGGAACATGTAACTCAGGGGGCTGTTGTCTAGGATCATAACCTTGCTTAGATCCGGTTCTACTGAGCTGAGATCTTTAATAAACGCCCCGTGCCTGAACGTGCAGTGCTGCCGGTAATACCGTGCCGAGAAGAACTTCCTTTCCGACTCCAACCAATCGATGACGGGGTCAGCGTACTCCTGGACCGACGCCGTAAAGACGACTAGGTTGAACCATTTGCAGACCTTGGGCGCGCCCTAGTTAGCAACAATATGCCCCTGGCCTTTCTACCACTATACCGTCCAGATGTCTCACCTTTCGCAGAAACTCGTCGCAATGCGGTCGCTTGTGGACGTAGTACAGGATGGGATGCTGAGGCCCCAGAGCCTGCTGACCACCGCTGGCGACATACGTCGTATTTAACCGCACTTCGACCATATGACCGGACCCCATGCGACCACCTTTCGACATGCTGTGAATCAGGGTCTCGTCCAGATCCAATATCAGCGTCTTCATGTGTTTCGGATCAAGAGATTCAAACGGAATATAAGACGGCTGGCGTCGCGGGATTAGCGGTCGCGGGGGAGCCGGAGTCTTGGGGTACTTCGTCAAACCAGCAATAGGGGAAGTCGGTGATTTGAGCTGTGCCGATAAGTCTCCGGACGGTGGTGCAAGGCCGTCGCCTCGACTCCCCTTGGCACTCGCCGACTGTGCCTTCTTATGCCTGCGAAAGTTCTCATCATTGTTTAACTTGATCCGTATCGACCGTCGAGTGGGCCCCGTCTCGTCGCCCGGCTGTAGCGATTTAGACCGCGTATGGCGACTAGAAGATGCGGAGCTACGACGACTGCCCTTGACCCGGTTACCCATATCTGACTCTGACTCCGAAGACAAGCCTGAAGATGATGACCCGGAAGACATGGCGGGTCGTTTAGGCCCCCCCCGAGAATTCTGACCTGCGCGCCTAGAAGAACCTCCCTTCTCGATATTTTCATGGTAATTGGCAGCAAGTTTGCGTGCGTCGCCTCCGTAGGTGCCAAACAGACTCCTCATCCGCTGTAAGGGAGCGAAGTTCCCCTGTTCATTGTATAAGCAAGCGATCAGGTAGACGCCGGGCGCGGCTATGGTCGACAGGACCCAGCGTATGGAATCAATAATACTGCCTGCGATGCGCGCGGGGATGAGATGCCAGGAGGATGAGCGGACGTTCGGCTCTAGCGAGTTGCTCTTCTCCAGGAAGGGCGTGTTCTCGTCTACGTTCCTTGAGTAGTCCATGTTGTCGCCATCGTCGTAGCGGTATTCGCTAGGTTCGGACGTGATACCCCTGTCGGCCGTCGCGTTTCCGTCTGCGGGCGCATGCCCTTCCTTATCCTCTGAACTAGCAAAATCGACGTGGCCGAGCGAGTTTGATCGCGAGGGCGCGGGAGACGACGTTGGAGAGACGCGCGCAGATATTATGTTGAGGGAGTTCATCTTCCTATCGCGCCGAAGCCATGAAGAAGTCGTGTTTCGCCGAAATGATAACCAGCCAGAGAGCTTCTTTTCGCGCAGATCAGTAGCGCAGTAGCACGGTAGGCGATATACCTAGGCAGGCAGCTTAGAAGACAGCGAGCCGGTAAAGATGCGCCCGCCAACAGATCGACGGTACCCCGGTAAAGCGATGAATGCTGTTGTACTCTGTTCCCGGCCTGCAGGTTGCAAGAAAAGGAGTTTGGGTAGATGAGAGAGAAGCCGGCGGCGAAGACTACTACAATGAGGAGTAGAGTCGCTGCAATGGACGTCGTTTCTCGGTTGGGGATCAAGACAATGCAAACACCTCGAGCTGCATGGATCTACTAACCATTACAGTTACTTCTTCTTCTACCTCTTCCCAAAAAAAATAAAAATATAGGACTTGGGGTATGCAAGATGCAGGATATGGGTATGTATATGCATGTATTGTTTAGTGCATCTAAGGAACGGGATGGCGCGTGTTCTAGAAAATGGTGAGATTATTATACTAATAAACGGCTTGACAGTAAGGGGTAAAAACATGTTAGAATCCGATAACATTATGTACTTGAGAGTGGTTTTAATCGAGATGCATTTGGATCCGATTGCCTTGCTTCGGGCTGCTCACTGCTCTCAACAACCCAGAAGAATGGGGTAGCCTAACTTGTTCAGAATGCATGCTAATCGAACCAGTCTTAGCGGACAAGGCTCACCACTGAATGATCAAATTTAGCGGCACCGTATTGCCATCAACCCCTGAAGCCACCAGTGCCGCCCCCTGTGGCAGTCTGGTAAGAGAAATAGGGAACAGCACTCATCACGTGTTAGATGTTGAGCACCAGCCACTGCTAGCCAAAGGGAATCGCAGCATGGCAGCATTAGGCCAGGGCCAAAGGGGGGAGAGGGGGTTAGGGGCTTCGGGGCTCACATTGTTGAAGAGGGTATTTTACCCCGCCATTGCCGCATTGGCCCCAGACTTGAGCCTGGCTACTCGGTGCATGTAAGTAAGTCATTTTGCTTGTATTTTGTACATCATCTCTTTTTTGTGCAAGATTTGGGCTTTGACTCATACATCACACATCACGAAATATCGCCGACTTCTTCGACACCTGTTAACGACGACATACATCATTCTAAGAGCCCTTCGCCCGATAAGTGTTTGTATCTCCGATTTGAAATATTTGTGCACGGCGACTTCCCTTGAAGTCTGCAGAGCACTGCAAGAGTGCTTGACTTGGTGACGTCGCACCATCACAACGGTCTTCCTGTGTGCCATTGGGAGTTCCCACTCACGAGGGCTTGTTCTCAAAGCCACAGGGACCAAGCAATGGCTCCGCCGAAGGGGGGTTATGCCCCCGGTCTAGACAAATTCCTCGATTCCTTAAAGAGACGGCCGGTCGAAGCTTCAGTGGAATCTCTCGTATCGTAAGCAGCATGCGCTCGGCCCTGCGCCCATCGCCATTCCGTAGAGGCGCGACAGACTGACGGATGCCGTTAGACTTCTGAAGAGGCGCCAGATCAAAGGCTCCGAAGCTTGCGCTATAGCGACAGCCCATATCCTCCTCCAAGTCGTTGCGAAAGACAAATGGACCAATGTCGATCACCTCATCAGCCGAATCCGCTCGGTCGGCAGCGAACTCGTCATGGCTCAACCTCGGGAGCTTGTCGTTGGGAACGTAGTACGGAGAGTTCTTGGATTGATACGTGACGAGGCCCTAGAGGACAGGAACGATCCTGGGAGCGATTCCATTTCCGACCTCAGAGAAGCGAGTCCTTCTCCAGCTCAAGCTCCGACGGAAAGCAGTCCCGCTGGAAAGCCGATTCGCCCGCCCGGACTGAATCTGCTCGGATCTTTTGCCCGCACGCAGTCCATGTACCACCTACTCTCGGATCCCGACCACGCCCCTCCCGGCTCGCCACAGTTTGGCTCCGGCACCTCGACTCCGCTGGTGCATGCGCAGAATGCGAATGTATACGCCTTTAGAACCGAGATCATCGAGGGTATAGAGGAGATCATGGACGAGATCAAGCAGGTGGATGAGCAGGTCCAGGCCTACTCGGACATCGTCATCCATCCTGGAGACTACATACTTGTTCACCAGCCGACAAGAACCGTGCAGAAGTTCCTCGCTAAGGCTGCTTCCAAGAGAAGATATACCGTCTTTCTCGTAATCGACCCTCCCCAGGCGCTTGCTGATGAAGATGCTTACGCCTCGTTTCGAAAGTCGGTCACATCACACGGCTCAGTCGTGGTGACGATCATGAATGCAGGCATGATGGCCTATATGTCAAGAGTAAACAAGGTCATTCTCAGTGCTCGGGCGATCACGGGCAAGGGCGAGGTCGTTGTGGATTCCGGGGCCGCGGTCATAGCCCGTGCCGCCCGAGAACTCGGCAGAACAGTGATTGTCCTCGGCGGCGTATATAAGGTCAGCCCCGAGAGCCATGAGCTGGAGACTCTCGTAGAATGGGGTGACCCTTCCAAATACATCAGCTTCTCGGACGGGCCCATGGTTGGTCACGTCAGTGTCAGGAATGCCGTTTCTGAGTTCATCCCCGCGGAATTCGTGGATACATATCTCACCAACCTGTAAGTTCGACATTTGCCTCGTTGTCCGTCTTGCCTCGAGCTAATCAAATAACCATTGCCGTAGTGGAGCACATTCTCGGGATCACTTGACCGGCATCATTACCGACCATTATAAAGAGGAGGATATCAACTTCAATCTTGCTGGCAAAATCGAGAGATGATAGCCGACATCGGATTCATGCGGACTTGTCGCGCCTTCCTTTGCGCGCCCGATATGCTGGCAAGGTTCTGGGGCTACCTTGTAACGTGCGGCGTAATGAATCATAATAAGTAATCGCAGGTGACGATGACCCGAAGCGGTTCGGTCTCGGATTCGCTTCTCGGGTTGGGGGGCTTCTCGGTGTTATGTGGGTCGCCGCCAGTGAGGGTTGGGGCGTACCGGGCACTGGTGGGTTGCCTCAATCGGCCGCGTCACCAAGCAATCTGGTGGCACGGAAGCCTGCCGGGAGTCCAGGACTCGCAAGGCTGATGTGACTATCTCCTTCTATTGGAGGGAGGCAGGCCTTCAGCCCAAAGCCAAGCTCTGAGCTAATGGCACCAAGTAGGCAGCAATTTGCGGGGAGGCGTTGCAAATGGGAGTAAGGCCGCCACCGTCCACTTTGCTCACCCACCCACCCCATCCAGGACGTAATGTCGTGGCCGCCTTCACTGGCCCTCCGTTAGCTGATACCGAATAAGGTGCAATCCAGAACCCAGCTAGGCAACCGTCTGCTCACATGTGAACCTCTTACCTCCCACCTGGTTATTTCCACGTGTTCTGCATCTCCATGAATTTTAAGCAACCAGATTCCCTACTGTAGATACCTAAGCTGGTTAATGCCCGGCAACCGTCAATACCTCTGATTGTGCTTTGCTGAACCTTCAGTTTATCTACCCACACCTTTATACGACCTCACTACAACATAAATCCTTAACTTCACTATTCCCTCTTCTTTTCGCTCGAGGCTGGCATTCATCAGGACCAGTTCCATCGACCAGCAAGCAAGCGTAACAGACGAGGTAACAACACACCTTCCACGATGGAGCCCAGGGACGGCCCGCCACCCCCTCCATACTCGGAGATGGACGTCTACTCGCCGTCGGCCCGCCCGGCTTTCACGAGAAGAAGCCCGGATCCCGGCGAAGGTGACGGCGACGATGACGCCTCGTCCTCGCGCAGCAGCAACGTCATCTACACCCCGCCCGAGACGCCCCGCGCGTCGTCGGCGCACCTCGACTTTCCTCCGCCGTTCGGCAGCGGCGACAACAGCGAGCGGATCAACGACGCATCCGCGCCGGCGTACTCCGAATCGCCGCCCCTAACGAGCTCGTCGGCCGATGCTGCCGCTACACCGGCATCGACACCGGCATCCGCATCTTCCACCGCTGCCGGCCCCTCTATCCCCACGCCTCGCGAGGCAAAACCGGCAATGCCCGGGGCGTGGGAAGGTTCTGCGGCATCCGAGGAGAAGCGGGACGATGATGCGGCCGCCGGGAATAACGATAACGATAACCACAATAACAATAATAGCAACGATAACCGCGCCCGGGAAACCCCCCGAGCGGCGGCGGCGACATCGAGATGGGGTAACTTCGAGATCAACGGCCGCGGCCTGCGTATCGGCCCGTTGACCATAGACGGCGACCGGGTGGCCATCGGCGACTCGTTCGAGGTGAGCGGCGGCGGGGTGCGTTGGGGAGGCCGGCCGGCCGGCGGACCGGCTTCAGTCCCGGTGCCGGGCCCCTTTGATAACGTCAACAACAACCGCGAAGAGCAGCGCGGCCACGGATTCGGGTTCGGATGCGGCGGGAGAGGACGGCGAGGAAGAGACTGGCGCGGCGGTCCTCGTGGTTTCCCGCCCATGGGCTTCGGCGGTGGCCCGCGGCATCCGTTTGGTTTCCCTCCTCCTAACATCGACGACCCGCACGAGCACGATCACGAGCACGAAGACCGCACGGCAGCGCCGCGGGGCGGGGGACACCGTCCCACCCGCTCGCGCAGCGTCTCCTCATCGGCCTCCTCTTCCTCTTCGTCCTCATCGTCGTCTTCGTCCTCGGATTCGGACTCCGACTCCTCCATCGGCAGCCTCGGCGACTGGGACGACGTACCAGACGCGGAACTAGCAGTCGCCAAGCAGCGCATCGCGGCGTGGATCTCGCACCCGGAGCAGCCGGTGACGCGGGCGATGCTGAAATCGGCAAGGGCGGACGTGCGTCGCGCTTCGGCGGTGCCGGGTCGCCGCAATCCCCCTTCTCCTCCCCCGGCGGCGGCGCGCGAGGAACTCGGGATCCTGCTGCGGCAGCTCGCGGCCCTCAGGCGCCGGCAGCGGCAGGACCGCAGGGCGCAGCGCAAGCTCAGGAAGAAGGAGAAGAGGGCGGTGAGGCGCGCGCGCAGGGAAGAGAAGAGGGCGCGCCGGGCCGAGCGCCGCGCCAGGAAGACCGTTGACCGCGCCGAGCGCCGCGAGATGAAGGCAAGGGGACGTGAACTGAGGCGCGAAGAGAGGGAGGCCCGGAGGACCGGTGCCGGTGCCGGCGCTGGTGCTGGTGCTGGTGCTGGTGCTGCCTTCTTCTCGCCTTTCGGCCCGAACGCCGTCGGTGTCCCGCATATGCCCCCTATGCCGCATATCCCTACGCCGCACATACCTACGCCGCACATCCCTACGCCACACATCCCAACGCCGCACATCCCAGATATGACGTCTCGCTTCGGGCCCGGTCGCTGCGGCGGCGCCGGCTTCTTCGGGGGCAGAGGCAGAGGTAGGGACGGGCCGTTCGGCTGCCGCGGCGGCCCCTTCGGGTTCAGGACCGCGCGTCGAGGGGAGCGCGGCAGCGGGAGCACCTTTCCCGCATGGGGTAACAGTAGCAATACCAACAACAACAACAACAACAACAGCGTGCAGGTCCCAGGCGCATGGCCCGCCGCCGCCGCGACGGGATACGACAAGCAACACGAAGAAGACGTGCGCCCCGCGCGCCCGAACGCCAAGTACGAAGCCGTGGACCGCCTCGAGGCCGAGATAGTGGCGGCCGCGGACGAGCTGGAGGCCCTGTGGCTGCGGGTCGAGCGCGAGGGCAAGGAGGCCGCAGGGCGCGGGGAGGACGACTGGACGAGCGATAAGGAGATCCGCGTGGTATGGGCGCAGGCCGAGGCCGACAGGCTCGAGGCGGAGATGGAGAGGCTCGGTAGGGAGGTCGAGAGGTTGCGGCTGGAGGCCGACGAGGAGTTCGCGAGGGCTCTCGTCGAGGAGGAGGCGGGCGGCTTGCGGAGATGAGGAGATGGGGCGCGATTTGTCCGACAGGGGGAAAGACCGCGGGAGTTTGATGTTTTACGGTCATGGTGGTGAACGTGTTCGGCGTCGGGGGAGGGGGTCATGGTCACGAATGGCATGGATGATATGATGGAAAATTAAGAACGAACATAGCCACTTTCGCTTGCACTGTTTTGAATTCTATGTTTTTCCCCCCAACTTCGCTATGTCATCTTGCCTGAAAGGCGCCGTCGCATGTGACTATACGCTTCAGTGCGAGTTTTCCGGGAATCCGGGCCTTGACTCTTCGGTTTACGGATGAAGCCCCTTTGGGCTGCCGCCCGTCTCTGATATGGCTATCCCTTTCATCCTCCACGGCACTCATCCTCTGCCTCAGGTAACCATATCTACAGTGGCGCAACACCTGCCCCCCATTCACAAGGGACGCGCAACATGGGCCTCGCAAGAGCACCGTACGGCCTTCTCCCCTACGTAGGCCTACTCTCGTCCTTCTCGACGAGCGCCTGGACGCCAAGCGGCCGACCGACCTTAACCTTGCGCTTGGGCTCCTTGGGCCGCGAGGGCAGGCTGCCGCCCTTCTCGGCCTTGCCGACGTCGCCGACGGGGTCGCCCTCGTCCGCGGCCGCCTCGCCGTTCTCGATCGCGTTCGTCGCGGCGGCGGCGGCGTCGTCCTCCTCGGCCTCGCGCGCGTCCTGGATCTGCTGCCTCAGGGCGCCGAGGTCGAGCCGCATGCAGAAGGCGTCCTCGCCGTCGGCGTAGTACTTGGACTCCGTCTTCTCCTGGTCGAACCCTAGCGTCTTCGTGTATAGGTGGATGGCGGCCTTGTTAGACACGCGCACGTGCAGCGACACGTACTGGGCGCCGAAGGTCTCGACCATGGCCAGTTCTGATTCAGGGGCAGTAAGTAGTCGTCAGCTTGGGAAGGGCCCTATCGATATATGACGGCAGTCCTTCAACCTCCCAGGGAAGGCAACAAAGAGGAGGAGAGGGAGGAGGAGGAGGAAGAAGAAGAAGAGGAAGAATGAGAGAAAGAAAGCGGAAGGGAAGAGGGACGTACGACTCTGCCTCATGAGCTTCTCGGCGATGCCCAGGCGGCGGTGGGTGCGCATGACGCTGAGGGAGGTGATGTGGCCGTGGGGGACGCCGTCGGCGGGCTCCTCCTCCATCTTGGCGAGCACGTAGCCCACGATCTTGGGGTAGTCGTAGGGGGTCTTCTTGGGCCGCGACACGTCGACGGCGACGTACGACAGCTGCGGCCACGACAGCGCGTGGTACAGGTAGTACTTCATGAAGTAGTTCTCCGGCAGGTTCTCCAGGTTCGCGTGCTGGATCAGCGGGATGTCGCTGGGCTCTAGGCGGCGGATATCCATTTTGGGTGGTGGGATGTTGTGGTGTGTCTATCGGCGGCCTTCTTCTCGTCTCCCCTCGTGCTCTTTTCTTTTACGATTTCCCCTTTTCGCTTAGATGTTGATGTTATCGATATCGTTTTGTTATAGGCCGGAGCCGCAAGAAGGTTGCTGGATCCAAGGCCGCGTCCGTGGTCGGGAATGATATCGACATGCGATTTCGAATTGGGATATTCCACAGTTCAGCGTTCTTGGGACCCGGTCGAGACAGATTGAAGTAAATTGAATAGGCTACCAATCATATACGACAGAGGCTCCCTGGGAATGACCCTTGCTATACGTACTTAATAGCGGGGCATTTCTCACCGAGATTTACGAGCTTCTGCTAATTGTGCATGACGGCGGGGCATCGTAAATTTAAGAACTGAATGTTAAGTAATTGGGGAAAACATGTGATAACGAATACTTGAAGGTCACTTGGGCTGTTGCTGTAACATCCCACTGCCTGTAGCTGAGATAACTGGCAGGTCGCTTATAGGCGCATTGCGGGGTCAAAAATCGAACAATTACCCCTCCATAATGGTATTAAACTTAAGACGACATACATACATACAGGTAGGTAGGTACCTGGGTTACGTAAGTAAACGACTACATGGTCCGGACGGACGAGAAAACCCCGAAATTTCCAGTTGAGAGAAGATATTTCCAGTGAAGGGAAACGGTCGACGACCCTGAAAAGACATTCGCACTAAAAAGCCCAAAGTAGCTCAAGAATCCCGGGGTTGGAGACATAAAAAAGAAAGAGAGAATCCACGATGACGTCCGACATATTCGACGACGTCCTGAACCTCGAGGAGCAGTATTACCGGGAGGGCTACGAGAACGGGTACCGGGACGGCGCCGAGGCCGGCAGTATCGAGGGCCGTTCCGTGGGGCTGAAGCAGGGCTACGAGAAGTTCCTCGAGGCCGGCCGGCTGCAGGGCCGGGCGCTGGTCTGGGCGAACCGGATCCCGAAGTTCCGGGACCCGTCCTCCCCCGGTGACGAACTAGCACTAGCACCCGGCGCCGTGCGGACCTCGCCGTCCTCATCGTCGTCGCCACTACCCGAAGGGGCTGGGGAGGCAGCCGTGAGCAGCAGCGGGAGGAGGGAGGAGAGCAGCGAGGAGGGCCCGCAGTCCCGGAGGAGATTGTTGCCGGACCTGACGAGTGGCGGCAGCGGTGGCAACAGCGCGCGCCTCGAGAAGAACGTCGTGACGCTGTACGGCATGGTGGAGCCGGGCACGCTGCCGACGCGGAACGACGACGAGGCCGTCAACGACTTCGAGAGCCGGCTGAAGGGCGCGCAGGGGAAGGCGAAGATCATCGAGCGGGCCATCGGCGAGAGGACGAAACTCGACGCGCCCGATGTCGCCCCGGCCGCGCGTCTCAAGAACGAGAACATTGAGGATGTCGGGAGGATACGCACCGCACCGGCGGCGGCAGGGACGACCGGACCGGCCGAATGACTCACTGATTGGCCGCGCTGCGCGGTACGGTATGTGCAGGGTCTCGTCGCTGTGAGGGAGAGCCCAGGGGTCGTGTTTCCTCCCTGGCCTGGACTGGTGCGTTGTGGCGGTTGACGTTGTTGATCGCGGCCAGTCTCGGATCCTTGGCCTTTCCCCCGGACACGCGCCATCCGACCGGTGAACCCTCCAATCCGAACAACCGGGTTCGGTAGCCGGGGATCCGGAAGAAACATTATGTTAGGAAGGGTTGGTTAGAGAATTCCCTGCTACTGCCGGCAGCGCCCAGATGCGACACCTGCTTTTTGCTTGAAAATTCCCCAGAGATCTACCTGATGTATAGGACATATTGCGCACCCCAGTAGATAGGAGAGCCAGTGGCCTGGCTCAGCACCATGAGGGGAATTCCGATGTCAATATGCGTAACGGCATGTCGTTGCACATATTCTTATATAGAGCAAGAGATCCAGCTGCTTAATATAGGATCGTAACTCGTAAGGTCATGTGCATCTCAACCCCGATGTTACCCTTAGAAGATCATTTGAGAGCCCAGGTCTAGTGGAGCTCGAATCGGCCCGTCGTTCTAAACCATGTATACTCGTTTTTCCAAGGGCAGAAATTCTTGGCTGGTGGCCAGAATGAAATCTAGGTATAAGCTCGTCTCTACCCTATATGTACAATCGCTTTGCTTTTCCCCCTCTCCTCGTCTATCACCATCGCTCTATTTGAAGGTCCGGCACGGATAACTGCGACGGAGAGTCAGCTGCTGCTCTGCCCTCTCACTTCACTCTCGATTCCCGCAACGCCCTCGGCGGTTAACTCACCTCTCGGGATACGCGTTCTCCTCGGTGAGCGCGTAGTCGTAGACCTTCCACTTTTCCTCGCCGGCCTTGAGGCTCATGCCGCTAGGCAGGGGCGGGAGGCCATCGACGAGCAAATCAGCCGCGACGGCCTTGGCGCCGGTCTTCTCGACGAAGGCGGCGAGCCCGCCCTCCCTGCCCTCCTGCGTGGCGGCGACGAGCGCCTTCTGGCCCTCGTCCCCCACGAGCTCGCGCTTGGGCGCCGCGGCGCTCCCCACCGTCAGCAGGCCCACGGCGTCGGCCTGGCCCACGACGCTGGGGCGCGGGTAGGCGCGGCGCACGTCGCGGCGGAAGTACGCGTTGTCGGCGATGTCGCCCGCGGGCACCGTCACGGGGTCGTCGTACCCCAAGGGGTCCATGGCCCCGGGGGTCGGGTTCCGGAAGTACGGGTTCAGCGGCACGCCGTTCGAGCGGTTCGGGTCCACGGCAAAGAGCCGGCGCACGCGCTCCCAGATGCCGGTCGACTGGACGGTTTGTTTCTAAGTGGCGGGGGGGCGAGGCGTGTTAGTCAATCGTGGCCAACGAGGTAATTGGGATTTTCGGGTTGAGATCGGGGATCAGGCGGTGCTCGTGAGGTGTCGAATACGTACTTGGTTGATGCTGACCACGCCTCCCACAGCTTTCGCTACCGCCTTGGAAGCCATGATTGCTCTGCGTGGAGCGGGATGACGGTCGTGATGATGTCGTTGAAGTGGTGGAGTTGAGCTTGTTCGATGTCCGATGTACTCGAGGATGGGCGAGCTGGACCGAAGTATTGCCGGTTGAAGCTTAAGTACCGGAGCCACCGGGTTATGTACAATACGTACATACGTGGGGGGGGATGGGCCCATTCAAATTGGAGCCGTATCGGAGATAAAGCGACCGATCAGCGTCTGGGGATTGCAACCACTTCCGGGCAGCTTGGATCGTCTACGAAAATGACAAGAGAAAAACCAAAAAGTCTAGTCATATAAGCCTGGGCAATCATCTGAAGGTAACTGTGAATGCATGCATCAAATGATCTTGCATAGAAAGCCAGAAGTCTCTAGTCTCTTCTGTGAAATGTTAGAAGTGCTTTGAGAGCGGCTTGTATAACCACATTGCGCAATATATTATCCTGCTTAGCTATGTCATGCCTCTCAAGTCGCCCAGATTTGATTTATAGCCAAAATTGGTTTGGTGTAGTCTGTGTCTTATGAGGCGTATAACTGGATAATGATCAATTGTATACAGGGTGCGGCCATTGAGGAATCGCCTAAGTAACACTGCATGGGCAGCTGCCTGTAGTGATGAATATATAACTCTGTCTTTTCTTATCCGTGTCAACCCCAGTCTATTGATATACAAGGCTTTGTCTACACGTCACAGAACATGCTCTACCCCAACTCCCTTTTCTTTCTAACTCTCCCCCCAAGACTCCCTTATTCAGACCCGCCGAACTCCTTACGACCGGCCTTGGAGTTAAGGTATTCGTTCCTGCGGCTGTCAGCTTCCGATTCCGTAGCGCTCATCACACGCATGGTATATCCGTACCTCTCGGTGGCCCAGTTCATGGCGTAGTAGAAGAAGACGAGGGGAGGGGCCCAGTAGAGGACCTGGTAGCGGAATCGTCGCCACGAGTTGAAGATGGCGGCGTGGGTCGCGCCGGCGAGAGGGTTCTGTCGGTTAGGGCTCATGGCGTAGGAGATAATGCCCCGTTGCTTCATGCCACCTGGATATGCCGTCACGTTAGTCCCTCTGATCTTCTTCTTAATGTAGTCCCACCGAACACCATGTCCTATGCTGGCTTGCAACGCCCGGTAGATGCTAAATTCGTCGGCGGTCGATCCATCGATATAATCGGCGCAGCTTCCTTTCATTTTTCCCAGCGGGCATCGCTTGTTTGTTCGAAGGTCGTCATAATACCAGATGTCCGACCTGACTTCCATTGAAATTCACTCACCAAAGTTGCCCCAGCCGCCGAGGTACCTGATGAAGAATCCAGTAAGTAATTGATCATTATAGGCAATTCACAGACTCCGAGAGCATCATGCGCCGCTCCTAATCAAAGCCGCCGGTATTGAGGAGAGGCCGAAGCTCCGTGTTTCCGTCAGGGTGCCGCAAGAGAGGCGACTTACTTCTCATGCTTGCCGAGCGGGCTCTCGCCGCCGGCGGCCCGGAGAATCTGAGTAGGACGCATCGTGAATATGGAGTGCCGCGGAGGTGTACTGGGTTCGTAGAGGGTCGTGAGGAGGGCTCAGGTCAATCTGGTTGAGATTTGCGACGTCAAATTTACGGTAGAGACACAATCGCAAGGTCACTAAACTAGCCCTGAATGGAATCCTGCTAACCCCCAGTTATGTATGGGCTAGCGAGCCCTGCTGATTTTGGAGGTCCCGAGCTCTGAAGAGCCCCGCCAAAAGGTTCATCCGCAGAAGCACTGACCACCTCCTTCCAGGGATGCCCGCCATTGCAGCTTCCGCGATACGGTGCTTGATTGCCAGATGGAAGGAAGGGTCGATTTATATGTTAGTGCTTGCCCGTCGAACCCCGAAGAGTCCAGCTGAGAAACATCGCAGTTCGACCAAGTACGCGCCCTCACCATAGCAAGCAAGCAAGCAAACCAGCTAGAAGTTGAGAGCCCTCCCGAGCTTGCATACCATATCGACCGACCAGCCAATCCGAAAAATGGCTAATCCCCTCCTCAACATCTACCGCTGGGCGATACCGGCGGCGGTCGGCGTCGCGGCCGTGCAGTCGAGCATATACGACGTCAAGGGCGGGTCGCGCGCCGTGATCTTCGACCGGCTGCAGGGAGTCAAGGAGAGCGTCGTGGGCGAGGGCACACACTTCCTGGTCCCCTGGCTGCAGCGCAGCATCATCTTCGACGTGCGCACCAAGCCGCGCAACATCGCCACCACCACGGGCTCCAAGGACCTGCAGATGGTCAGCCTCACGCTTCGCGTCCTCCACAGGCCCGACGTCCCGAGCCTGCCTAAGATCTACCAGGTAGGTTGACTTCTCATCGCCGTCGTCATCATTGCAACCGGAGCTCTCCGCAATTAGAGGAAGGAGCGCGTGTTGGATGAAAGTGGCAGTGAGGATCAAAAGGAGACGATAGTTAAGGATTGTCATGGACGAGGAAGTGGGCAGTAGCAGCAACAGAACCCAGGAAAGCGACAGCATGTCACAACGGATGCCCAGCTAACGAACTCAACACACAGAACCTAGGGAACGACTACGACGAGCGCGTGCTCCCCTCGATCGGCAACGAGGTGCTCAAGGCGATCGTGGCGCAGTTCGACGCGGCGGAGCTCATCACGCAGCGGGAGGCGGTGTCGCAGCGGATCCGGGCGGACCTGACGAAGCGCGCCTCCGAGTTCAACATCGCGCTCGAGGACGTGAGCATCACGCACATGACCTTCGGCAAGGAGTTCACCAAGGCCGTGGAACAGAAGCAGATCGCGCAGCAGGACGCCGAGCGCGCGCGCTTCATCGTCGAGCGCGCCGAGCAGGAGCGCCAGGCCAACGTCATCCGCGCCGAGGGCGAGGCCGAGAGCGCCGAAACCATCGGCCGCGCCGTCGCCCGCTCGGGAGACGGCCTCGTCCAGATCCGCAAGATCGAGGCCAGCCGCGATATCGCCCAGACCCTCGCCTCCAACCCCAACGTCGCCTACCTGCCCGGCGGCAGGCAGGGCGGCCAGTTCCTGCTGAATGTCGGTCGGGCGTAAGGGGTGAGAAGGAGAGGTGTGGACTGGTACGAAACGGAAAGGAAAGTACGGGGTCGATGGAGGAAAACTGTATACTATTGCGTCGGAGACGGGCTTAGGGGGAGTACCTGTTTTCTCCACTTCGAGATATCACGAATAGCATGTGCCATCATCACGACGGACCCTTTCGTTCGTTTTTGATTATCTACGTATTGCCTTCTATATTCGTCTTTGTATAAGACCCTGGGCCTCCAGTAACTAGGGACTCGTAGAGAACTTGGATTATTGTGAGTTTTGTCATTTGCGCAACAAGCATCGCCTCCGTAACGCACTGCGCGTATCGTATCTCGTTTCTCCATGTAGCCAGCCTAACACATCTGGTTAGGATCCGGTCAATTTCCCAGCGCCGACATAGGTCCACCCATCCTCTACAGGCGCGAGGAACTCGCCCTTATCCGACAGCCTCCAGCCCTTCAATTGCATCTTACGCCATTCGTCCCGAACCTTGAGCCTAACAAGCTCGCCGGCAGCCCTGGCGTCTTCGGCACTGTCGTGGCCTTCAGGCACGCCATCCTCGTCGGCGAGGTCCAGCTGGATCTTGCGGCCCAGGTGCGCCTCCGTGAGGTACTTGAGGCCGTTGCGCACCGGCAAGCCGCGCTTGTGAGGGTATAGGAGCACCGTGTCGACGACCGTCGGGTGGATAATACGCACGGCATTCAGGTCGTTCTCGGTCCCGTGGCCGATGAGCGGGGTGTCGGGGTTCATGAGGGAGAAGAGGAGATCCCGTGCCGCCTTGGGGGACGGTACGAGCTTGAGTTTACGCTTCGGGGGCTGCGAGGGATCGGAAGACGGGATGATGGCTGGTTTGGGGTCGTCGCCGGGCTTCCAACGTTCGGCGTTGACCATATCTTGAGGCCGCACGCCCGAGTATCTTGTGTTGAGATCCAGGGTCTCTCCGACTGGCTGTACTAGGACGTCGAGAAGTTCCTCGCCGCTCGGCCAGCATACCGCAGTCAGTCGAATGAGCTCGAGCCCATAGACCGTATAGCCCATCTCGCAATCGAAGGCTATTGCTCTGTCCGCAGGGACGCCGGGGTTAGGCGGGGTCTCTGCAAAATTGAGTATACTCGCGAGCCTCTTCGGGTCCGTTGTTTTGAAAACATGGGTGTTCGATGTAGTACAGCCTGCAGACTCCTTATCCTCGACATTCTGGTGGCAGCAGCGGTACTTCCTCTGCCCCTGTGACCTATCGCCCGGTGGCCTGTCTCCGTAGTAGAGCTTACCGGGATGGTATGTACAGCTCCCGTTGGTTGCCAGCGCACCATCTTCTTGTCTTCGACCTGGAAAAACTTGAAACCTTCTAGTGCACCTGTCACATGTCTCCGTATTGCCTGAGGTTTCAACGGCCTGCCTTGCGCTGCGAATATCCTCTTCAGAGGGCATGGATGTGACGTAGCCAAAACTTTCCAGTCCATTGAGATGCCAAACAAGCCTCCTTACGAACTCAACCTCCTGCGGGGCTGTCAATCCGGTGATGATAGGCTTAGATAGGTCTGGCTCTTCTTTCCCGGCTTGTGTGCTTGCCTCCTGGAGGGCTTTCGTTCGCTCCTCTTTCCACTGCGTGATCGACATACGTTTGTATGTAAAAATTCTATTCTTCATAGAGTTGGGATAGACTGTCGGCTTCTTGGTTGCAGTCTCCTGCTCTTCATCCAGAGCCCTAACAATGAGCTCTTGATCTGAGAGCACGAGATTGGATCCTTTGCTATTAGGATCCTTCTTCAGCTCGTTATTGAGCCGGGCGTATTCCTCATGCAGGGCCTTAAGCAGCTTAAGCCTCGTCTCGTGCTGGGCGGGTGACCTCTTAAGCAGACGAGGATTAAGTGTCTCCGGCTTCTTCAATGCTTTCTTGGCAGGCGATTTAGCAGGAACTGGCGACTTCGTTGTAGATACAGACGTCGATGATGTTGCCTGAGTTGTTGAAGTTTGCGTCTTCGTCTGGGTCAGAGAAGTGTTGCTCCGTGCTGCCTGCTTGCTAGAGGACTGCGCATCCCTCTTGAGAGGCGGGGGAGAGATGGGCCTTTTCGCGGGTGCAATTTTGCTTGTAGACACGTCAACGCGGTCTGCTTTAGACAGGATGTCTCCACGTGCTGACTTCCCGCGTCCTTCCAACTCCGAAAGTGCGGTATTATGAAGAGAGACCGGTGATGTGCTTTGAGAGAGCTTCGGGCGCTTCCTAGGACCATCACTATCCTCGGAAATTGCGTCCTGTTTCACTGGCTGGGGCCGTCGTGCTGTGTCAATCGGGTCCCGCTTGGTGCCGTCGCGCTCATGCTTGAAGAGGCACTGAAATGCTGTACAGTTGTTCCCCGCTGGGCATGGAAGTTGTTTAAGTAACGCTAATGAACTAGCCATGACGAAGAGGCCAATGCTGAAGAAAATCACGAAACGAGGGACAGTTATGGAAGGCCAGCGAAGATCCAGGTTCATGTCAGCCTCAGTGACAGTTGTCGTAAGAGGAGTTCGTAGCCGTTACCCAAGTTGAGGATATCGGGAAAGGACCAGAGAATGTATTGTGCTATCCCTGAGAGCGGCGAACCTCAAAACGTCGAGATTGTATTTCGTCGAGGGTAAGCGCCGACCCACCCTATAGAGCTGATGCTGCCTTCGGGTTCAACTTTCCTGGACGTCGACGACGTAACTTTCCGCTGATGGGCAGCGAAAAGATCTGAATTTGGAGTAAGCAATCATCAAATAAATCGGCGACACCAGATCTGGATATCAGCGAATGCGTGATGACTTGTTGAAATGGACGGGATGTGTAGGTTGGCTGTCAGGTGGTGACTTACGTAAGTATCTAGCGCTATGTTACAGGTTATTTTAGGGTCTGTTGCTATGCGGGGCACATGGTCCGTGCCCGAGCTCCTACCCTTTTGACATCTTTCGATCTGAATGGCATCAATATTATAACAGCTCCCAGACGCACCTTCTTATCGCCAGCTTAGGGACGATGGGAATTTTTGCAACAGACATGCATCTTCACCATCTATTATACCTAAAATCTTGATGATATCTTTACATTGATCGTAGAAACCCAGGAGTATGTTTACGGAGCGTTAGCCCCTACCAATAGGACACTCTATTCACGTGCAAAATTACCTGATTGGGTTGGTGAAAAATAGCTTTGCATAGTGTACTAGGTAGGCATGTATTGGACTAACTATTAGTGCCGATTAGACTTGAGGGTGTCCATTATACCTACCTACGCGCCAATGTAATGGGTAGCAGCAGATATATGATTAGTGTTACAGTACTTCGGCAGCATGTTGATATCTTATTGGATAAGGGCACAAGTGTTAGAGCAGTGTAAAGGCCATAACCGCTATCATAAGGCAAAAGCTAGCAGGAGTTGAGATAACCAATCCATGAAGATACTGAAAGATAATAGATGGCAGGAACGAATGCGCATACAAGTCTCGGATCCTGACTTTTCATCCGCGAATTCCATATGCACATCACTAAGACATCTATTGCGATCATCTTCTCAAAGCAGCGCATAGTCTTTCTTATATATAATAACCTCTCGCCAACCGGCAAATCTAAACGTTTTCATCCCAGGTTGCCTACCTGTGCTTTTACTATGCGGCATGTCGTCATATTCCGAGTTCCTGCAGTACGCGGCCCCCGGCTTCTTGGCTACCCAGCCAGAGCGGCTTATTAAAAAGCATCTAGACCGGAAAGGAGATAAGCTCGGTCCCACTCTATATCCGCGGTGCTGATAAGCCGCCTTGGCAAACTTGCTATTTATTAGAGTACACCCCACCGCACCCCCAAAAGGCGTCCCCTTCGGAACAGCCAAGTAGATTTCCCAAAAGCTCGGTCTCCTGTAAGAGAGTCTCTTCCGGATCGAAGAGTAACATAACGAAAGTATCATGGAGTTCAACGGAGGCAGTCTCGCGGCTGACCATCTTTGTGTTTTGGTTCACGGGGTAAATAAATACGCCGCCCACCAGGACCCATTCATAGACTACGTCATGACTAACGACTGGTGCTAATATAGCTATGGGGAAATCCGAACCACATGCGATCCGTCGCGAAAGCTCTTCGGGCAGCTTATCCCGAAGAACAGCTGTACATTCTAGTGGCGGAGCGAAATAAGGGCAGCTTCACGTACGATGGCATCGAGCTCGGGGGTGAGCGCGTATGCGTGGAGATCGAGGAGGAACTGGAGAAGATCCGTAGCCGGGGTGGAAAGGTCGCCAAACTGAGCATTGTGGGGTACTCTCTAGGCGGCCTAGTGGCACGCTACGCGATTGGACTGTTACACGCTAAAGGCGTATTCGACCAGGTTGAGCCGGTCAACTTTACAACCTTCGTAACGCCCCATCTCGGCGTGAGGACTCCGTCGCGAGGCTGGCACAACCATGTCTGGAACGTCCTCGGGGCGAGGACTCTGTCGATGTCCGGCCGACAACTCTTCACGATCGATAATTTCCGAGGGACGGGACGGCCTCTGCTGGCCATCCTTGCCGATCCCGACTCGATCTTCATGTCCGGACTGAAGAGATTCAAGCGTAGGACCCTGTATACGAACATCGCCAACGACAGGACCGCCGTCTACTATACGACGGGAATCTCTAAGACGGACCCCTTTACGGACATGAGCAAGGTGAAAGCTAACTACCTGGAGGGGTATGAGGACGTCATCCTCGATCCGCGAAACCCGGTTTCGCCACTGGCCCCAAAGGAATCCACGGCGTTGGCTTCGGCCACCGAGATGTGTCTCTGGCTCTTCAAGAAGGCGCCGCTGGTAGTGGCGCTCGCCATATTCATCCCGGTGGGCTTTGTGGCATTCCTTGTGAACTCACTAGTGCAAACATTCCGAAGTTCAAGGCGCATCAAACTGCATGAGCAGGGACTGGCTGGGATTCAGGTGCAGAATTACAGAGTACCAATCTGGATCAAAGAGATCCGAGGGGCCGTGGAAGACGCCTACGAGAACCTCAACAGCTCGCAGGATCAGTCCTATCTTAGGTCCTCGGACGACGAAGGGGATTATAGCGATCTGGACAGGGAGGAGACTGAAATCCTGGCACTCGAGCGAAAACAATCGCACCCGAGCTTGCCGACCCTGGCATTAGCACCTTACCAATTCGCTATGGTATCTGCCTTGGACAATCTGGGATGGCGCAAGTACCCCGTCTGGATTCATAAGAGCGGTCACAGTCATGCCGCGATCATTGTTCGTATGGAGAAACCAGCCTTTTCGGAAGGATACATTGTCTTAAAGCATTGGCTTAAGGAGGAATTCATGATTTGAGGAGAGATTCAGGTGAGAACGGACGGAACCACAACCGGGAGTTTAGGGGTTAGAGCGGAACGGAGCATACGCACCTTTATTCGGAGTTCGAGTGATGCGTGTTGGAGCAGATAGATACCCTTAGTGGCTCATAACATGATGATACTCGTCGAAGTTGGCTCGATTTAGCATTGTACAGTACTCCTCACATGTTCCGAAGATTTGATAAGTATTTGACTGTTCCTCTTTGCTTTAAGAGCTTGGAAAGTTGCGGCCCCAAAATTACTGGGGCGAAGGTTAAGAGCGGGTCTCCGGGCCTAGGCGGCTAACTTACAGTACGTGCCCACTCCGGACCCTGCAGCTCCCAAGGGGGTCTTGCGTAATAAGCTTAAGTCCGTCAAGCGGGTATTCAACCTTGGAGCTTCAACTTCGATTTTGAAAAGCTATTGAGAATTAGCTGCGCAACCCCTAAACCTACGTTGCGGTTGGATTAACACCCATATATAAATGAAGATTTCGAGAATATCACATGAGGCAGCCAAGGCTGCCAGCTCCATGCCTCAACAAACATTGTCGCCGCCGCGTCGAATCACCAGGTCCTCTCTCGCGCGTTTTGCGTACAGCGACAAGAGCTCAACGAAAGAAAATTTGACCCCAGACATCGAAGATGCCATAATCGACACCCATACAGCGGCGGCGACTGCATCGCGTAAACGCAGACGGACAACCAAGGTTACCACCTCAGTGCTAAAGTCAGAGGGTCACGCGCGCACGGTCAAGGGAGAAGAGGAGGAAGTCGAACTGCGGTCGCCGCCCCGGAAACAGAAGCAGCAGCGCAAGCCGGCGCGCAAGACGGTGGACCCGGAAACGGGCGCGCCGCGCGTCAGCCCGCCCTCAGACTGGGAGGCCGTGTACGCGGCCGTCAAGGCGATGCGTACAGAGCCGGGGGGCGTGGCGGCCAACGCGGCCGTCGACACGATGGGGTGCGAGCGGCTGGCGGCAGCCGACGCATCGCCGCGCGACCGCCGCTTCCACACCCTTGTCGCGCTCATGCTGTCGAGTCAGACCAAGGACACCACCAACGCCGTCGCCATGCGCCGCCTGCAGACGGAGCTTCCCGCCCACGAGCCCGGCGCCCCGCCCGGCCTCAACCTCGAGAACATGCTCGCCGTCGATCCGGATGTGCTGAACGGGCTCATCTGGGCCGTGGGGTTCCACAACAACAAGACCAAGTACCTGAAGCAGGCCGCCGTCATCCTGCGCGACAAGTGGGGCGGCGACATACCAGATACCATCGAGGGGCTGGTGTCGCTACCCGGTGTTGGACCTAAGAGTAAGCCATCCTCAGAGTCGTTCCCCACCCCTCGTCTCCCGTCCTCGTTGATATGTGTAAGTCCTATAAACTGGACTCTCGGGCAGTTTAGCCCCTGGGTTTATAGCTCTAGATTAGTCGCCAAGGGCCCTAGAAAGAGCGAGTACTGACCCCGCATGCTGCAGTGGCGTATTTGTGCCTGTCCGCAGCGTGGGACCGCACGGAGGGCATCGGCGTCGACGTCCACGTCCACCAAATCACGAACCTGTGGGGCTGGCACTCGACGAAGAACCCCGAGGAGACGCGGGCGGCGCTCGAGAGCTGGCTCCCGCGCGACAGGTGGCGCGAGATCAACTGGCTGCTCGTTGGGTTTGGCCAGACGGTGTGCCTGCCGGTCGGCCGGCGGTGCGGCGACTGCGAGCTGGGCCTCGGCGGCCTGTGCAGGGCGGCCGAGCGGAAGAAGGTCGTCGAGGGCAGAAAGACGAGGGAAGCCAAGGTTGAGGCGAAGGGTGATGGGGATTTGGTTGTCAAGGTCAAAGAGGAGAACGAGGAGATCGAGAAGGATGTCGTCGTCAACGAACCAAGATAACGAGGCCGTTGTTGAAAATACCTTTGAAAAGGCTTGTTTCCGTTACCAATTCCGGAATTATAGGGTTTATTCGAGGACTTCGCTCCGCCGCTATATATTGCTAGGCTAGCGCAATATCGCGAGCACTAACACTATCAATTTTCTCAACTTCACCCTCACTATTGACGCTTTCAAGATTGAATATGCCGCGGCTATAATGCCGACCCACAAGTCGATACTTACCCTCCCCAATCCGGCCAAACTACGAACGGTCTCGACCCACCACAAATCAACACAATCTCGTCCCCTTCCTTCGCCTCCTTGGGCACCGTGGCGAGAAATCCCATATTCGTGATACTCATCACTCTTTCACCCATATCCTTTGCGATCAAGCCCGCAATTCTGTGGAGCAAATGACGCCGCAGGCACGAAACTCGTGTCTCCCTCGGGAATTATTGGAAAACAAGTTCATGACCTGCCTCGAGAACTCGGGAGTCAGGTCTTTGTCCGAATAACTGTGGTTTTCGTTCTGGTACACCTTCTGCGATTCTCGGAGCTGCGCTCCTTGTGCTGTGGTCCACTATGGATATTCGGCTATGACGTCGCTGATGTAAAGAGTCCCAGCCGCAGCGACGTGGACACTTGGGTCTTTAGCGAGCAAGGTGTCACGGAAGGATATGGCTTACCATGTCCAGACTAAGATTGCGGCGTTGGTGTCCTTGATGTCAGGCTTGGTTAGGATGGGAGGTTCCTTTGGACCGTAGCCGCAGGGGCCGCCAACGAGAAGCACCTGATCGATAACAGCACCCCGGACAGTGAGCCCGTCCCAATAGAATTGATGAATATTCCTGAAGAGGCAGTGGTTTTCCCAATCTCGTTGGGGTGACGTGGCTCAAAGCTCCAGTCAGGGACCCAGGACGGAAGGTTTAGTAGCTTCTGTGGGATTCCTGCGTGCTCCAACAGCTTTACAGCTTTTCCGCTTTGGCTTGTATACTCGGCAAACCGCTCTATAGACGTCCACGGCTGTGTTAGATGGTGCATAACTCACTGTAATCGCTTCGCGATCGTCGCTCAACATGTCCATGAGTCCGTACACCTTATCCCTAGGATCTGTCGCGGTAGCTCCTCTGGCAGTTGCAAGAGCGTCGATAAGCTCAATCGCGTCTTCGCTCCGCTGTCATTGTTCTCTCAGGCGCCGCATTCCGGTAAAGAATGCTGAAGAACAATAAAGATGGGACTGACGGACTCACCCCGTATTCAAGCCGTATCCCCACAACACCCCAGAATAATCTCCGTTTAAACCCGCCGCCGAACAACTCCGTCCGCTTGCCGGCAGCTGACTGAAGTTGGCCCGGCTGCCCATCGAGCGGGCGTTCCGCCAATTTGGCCATATGATCGAAGTCACCAGTGGCATGGCGGTCTCCCTCGCCGAACAGAACAACAATCGATGACGACAGCACAGCTTCCTGAATGATCCAAGCACGGGCGAACCACAGTTGTGCCCAAAGCCGCCGCACAATATCGTATTCCTCGGTAATGCAAGGGTCGTACGAATTGCCCAGTTTTGCACCGGGCTGAAAACCGTAAATGCCGTCTTCCAGCAGTTAAAGGTACGCCATAACTCCTCGAGCCCGAGAGCATATGTCTGTCATGAGTGAGGCTTGTTGCTCCTTTTCCTGTGCGTTCTAGTGATTGATGCAGATACCGCCCGCCCAGAGATAGATGTCTTCTTCTCGGCCGCATATCACGCTTGAATCGTACCGTACTGCAGACTCGACGGTCACAACCGCATCAATGAGACTTCCTGTGACCATAAGTGATTGGTTGGGATAATGAATTCCGTATAAAAGTGAGAGATAGCCCCACGCGTACGAGTGTGCTACATATGGCGAGCCTCTTCTTAAGGGCACGGTAACAAGGTCAACGGACACATTGTTGGATGAGTGGCGGAGGCGTCTGGTAAGGCGGATTTCCTTTCTCTGGCGGTCCAAATCCGTAAACTGGAAGAATGGAAGTCTGGTTAAAGATACTCGTCCCTCTTCTTTGGCGGACCCCGCCGTCGGAGAGAGAAGCACATATTCAAAGTCTTACTTATCGTTGCCAGAACTCTTAGTCTTTCTCCAGTAGGTATCCCTTTGCTCTTCAGACAAAGCCTGGTGCTTCACAAATTTCTCTTTGAGATCAAGAACGACGAGGACCATGAACCCAGAAATTACTAGTATCAGGATCGCCGCGCATAAACAGAGGAACAGGGATAGGCGAGGATGGTCAACCATAGAGTAGATCCATAAAAGTATGGGCCAGGCCGAATTCTATGGCCTGCAGTACGATCCGTAGGAGCAGAATCTGAACAGTCATGGCGGTGTGGATATTCTTTTCATACCTTTGCCGTTCCTGTTTATCGAGCTATGCCAGCTGGTGGGAAAAAGCCTTGTAAAAGACAAGGAGCGGGACGACTTGGCAGTCGAGGTTGTTTCACAGAGCGCAAAGGTTCAGGAGGTAACATATACTTGCTCAAAAGGACGGATCCCTTTGTCACATCGATTAGACGAAGGGTCCACTAGATTATTTCCGTACGATGGTGGGAAAAAAAGCAAGCCAAGGAGACCGAACCGTCAGCCGGGGTAAGGAGCAGTTCGGGCTTGTTCTGCATGGCTTGCTGAATGGCCATTCCAATGAAATCGTACCACGTACCCTATGTAGAGCAAGTCGGAATATTTCTCGATGAATCAAATTAGTTAGTGCGGACGAACCAGCCGTTCCCAACTTCAGGAGTTAGGGTTTGTTGCAAAACCGGAGCAGGATCTTCACAGTCATAATTCCATATAATATGTCGAGAATGAAGTATCCCTGGCCATTTCTAAGTCAGCTAATATACCTATTCATGTCCTAGTGAGAGAAGAAAGAGGTTGGCTTATAGGCAGGCAGACAGACACCGAACCCAACGGAGTGCTATTGCGTTCCATATCATTGCATAGATAAATTTATCACGAACAGTTTTTGGCCTACTGGTTTATCGAATAACTGTAAGCCTGAATTAGACACGGGATATAGAAAGCCCTAACTGTTGTGATTAGTGTCTGTGACGGGGGAGCTTGGAAGGGGTCATTGTGCGCGAGACTACTGGCATGCGAGGCCCTCGTTCATAAGTAGAATGACGACGTAGGGGTTGATAGTCAGATCAGTCCCGATTCGGCGTATGGCGTTTACTTCGCAGAGCGAAATAGATAAGGTGATAGAATAGAAGACACAAACGCCTCAATAGCATCGTCTAGGTTGGTTTAACAAGGCAGCACATTGAGATAAATCGTCGTGGCGAACAGGGTCGGTCATGGAATCAATTGTTGAAGGCAGCGCGAGGTGCTTACAAGAAATATTGGCCCCTTTGCCTTATATTCTTATGTACAAGAAGATGCAGATCTACCGTGAAAAATTCCGGCCTGCCCGCAAATATGCCCGTCCGTGAAAAAGGGCAGACGCTTAATGATCCGTCCATGCCGATACAGAGCTAGAATGCAAAAATGCAAATGTAGGCATGGCCCCCACGCCGCATGATCCGTAGACGCCATGCATACGCTCAGAAACCAAAGAGGCAAATACCACGCGTGTGCGGCAATCCGTCTCGGGAATCGTCCGCAGCCACATCGCGAAGTGTTTTTTGGGGAGAAGAAGAGGAAGAGAGGTTGAATATCGACCGAGTAGAGGTCCAGAGGTGAAGATTCAGCATCACGTGGCAGAAGTCGATGATTGATGGATCGGACGATTGTTCATCATATGCCCCGGATTACTTGGGTTCGCTCGGAATTGAGTTGGTTGGCATTGCGCTCGTGCGACTCTTTCTTGCACTGCATCCGTTTACCCACATGTTAGCGCACCGCTCCGGAAATACTATGCCTTCCTCACCGACGAGACACTCGGCGAGGCCAACCAGCCACCACCGCGTCCCGTGGGAAGCGGATTCCGGGTTCATGCTTACGTCTTCCAAGCCAGTGCACTTGTGGTCCTCTAATAACCGGTGCTTAGCGCAGTAGTGTCCATCGCAGAAGCCGCAGTCGCCGACGATGCGCTGAGCCGCGCTCTTGCAGTCCTTGAAGGTGCAGCGAGGCTTGCCCGGAGCCATGGTTGCTGTTCGGCGAGAGTAAGATTGGGAAGGAGGGTGAATGATGGAATGCCGAAGTGAGTTAAGAGGGTTTTGTGAGTTATTGTTCGCGGCAAGTTCTTTGTCTCTGTGACCCGAGCGACCGGAGAAGGCGAGATGGTAACGAGAAAAAGCCTCTTATGACCGTCAGCGTAAGTCGAGGAGGTCCCTTTTAAATGAAACGGAGTACGAGGTTTGTTAGGCAGCTTCCGAAAAACTGGTGGCCTTATTAGCGGCGAATCGAATAAACGCGTTGGCCAACGTAAAGTGTGACGAGAAGGAAGGAATGGGAGGCGAGGCGGCAATTTGGGATGGATATATGGGGTGAGTAAATCATTTGTGATGAATCAGATACAGTACTGACTAAGTTAATAATTGGGGTGAGGCAAGAGCCAACCGGACCAGCCACAACATCGATCCAGGGCAGGGGGAATCCACTAGAAATGGACTGACGTTGGCAACGATTAAACGTAAGATGTGAGGCGAGTCTAGCAAATTGCTCAGGGAGTCTATATTATTGCTTTGACTGATCAACGTTGCTGGCACGCAGCCATTGGAGCATGATGGGCAAGGCACTAACCTGATGACGACGTATCTCGCGAGGCTCCGAAAGCGGGAAAGCGATCTACACTATGGTACACTACATATACTGTCTCGGTGCTGGTATTCAAGGCTACCTGATGTCGCTAACTCCAATGGCAAATACATATACCAACTCGTAGGCATGCACGCCGTAGCTTTTAGGTATATGGAGTAGGTACAGATATATGTGGGCTGGTAGGCAGGGTCCCAACTATAACTGTGGGGGACTTGGGGAACAAGTAAATGTGCAACCAGGATAGACTACCCGATTTTCACAGATCACTGTGGCAAAGCTCAAGAGTCTTTTCCGCCTGGTGATAAGTGTTTGAATATGAAAGAGGTGGCTATTCTACCCTAGGGTCAGTTCTAGATGATTCCGGTGAATAAGAGGACTGAAAGAGAACGAGACATAGAAAGAGGGATGAGCCTGCGAGGAGGATAGGACAATCATTCTTTTTATTAGTCTGAGGTACGACGTTACAAAATCTCCGAGGGTTTGATGATCTGATCCAACCGAGTACTTATTGATGGGTAACGTAGAGAGTACTTAAAAGGCACCCGCATCTTCATATGGTCTCCATCCGTTTATCTATTGACCGGCTCGAGTTACCTACCCCAACCAAGTACGGGGCCCATCAAAGGATAGCGGCATAGCCTACGAACGGCCTGATGCGCGGTGTGAAGAGCGTGTTGCACCACCCCCAATATCTTACCTAACGTCAACGCCGGTAGTATTGGCTGGCTTGGCCTTTGAATCTCGACAAGAAGTTGGTTAAAGAGATCGATCCTGTTAGACCCTGATCAAATGTGGTCAGGTGGGCACCGTAGCAGTAGCGCGCAGGACGTGCATCGCATTGCATATAAACTGCATATACCTACTACAACATAGCTAGTTGTCTGCTAGGTGGCTTGGATTGGCGCCTGTTTTCGGCTCGTTGCTCCAACGTCGGTTTCGTGGCTCGCGACCGCTGCCCTGCCATCTCTTCTGTTGCTGCCGGAGACTTGGTTCCGATTGTGCCACGATTGAATCTCGGCGGCCTGATGCCCAGATGTATTCACTGCTGCTTGAGATATTGGCTTTTCGTGGCTGTGAATCAATTGAGCTGGCTGCCCTCAGGTACAAGCATGCCGAAATTGGGATGAACTCCGTACTGCGTAGATAATCTGATAGTTGAGGTTGATCCCGCTGAGTTTCCCGAACGTGACCCCCTGCAAATTATTTAAGAGTTGACCTGACTCCGGAGGCTCTTAGCGGTCAAGAAAGACGGGTCCGGTCATTACTCGTGCCCATCATATGGGAAGACGGTAACAGCACTCAAGTTTGCCGGCCGGTGGGCCGGTGGCTGCATCCGCATTACTGTCGGCACTAGACGGACACGTGGCACGTCGATCAATTGGTACGCAGATCTGCAGCTTAAACTTGAGCCTCGAGGAATATTGCATGCGGTCTGCGAATCAAACACCAGTACTCTAACACTCTACAGATATGATATGTAATTAGTAGCGATATCTGTTTACCGGGATTAATATCACGAGCGGCTTAGAAAACAGCAGAAGCTACCGGGCCTAGACACTCCTATTGGGAACTTTAACGTAGAGCACAGTATTATAAAGATGAAATTTCACAATGTCTAGTAATCAATGCGATGTTTAATAGTGTTTCCTAAGGCAATTATGCTGTTCGTATGTACTCATGGGTCTGGCACAACGCAACCCCATCACTCCGGCTCCCCCTGTCTCCTTGAGTCATTATAACTACTTGATGCCCTAGGCACAGTGAATGCCTTAGAATCTAATCTAAGGCCGTCATAATTAAGAGGTGATAGACAAGACTTTCAATAAAGCACAACCTGGCGGAACTAGTGGCATCATGGCTCTGCTATGCCTACATACAGTTAATAACTTATGGTAAAGGGGTGAATTTGAGCACTCACTTCGGTCATAGACTAACCATTCCTTGACAAGACTTACGCGGTAGCAGCGCTTGACCATCCATGCGATGAGGTCGAACTCGTACGGCTGCTCACTGAGCTCAAGGGTTAGGCTCTTACGCCGGCCCCAGGGGTGGACTACATATTGGGAATGTCTTTGGATCTTGAGACAGAGGCCCATACAGAATCGGCTCCAGGCCTAAAATTAAAAAATAAGCCACCCGGCGGGGTGGCTGACCATATCATAGAAGTAGATTCGGCGGAGGAGTATAGGTAGGGCTCAATAGTCATTGATTCCTTTTTCTTGACCTGCCGTCCTTCGAAACTCGAGGAAATATACCTATATATGGACGATTCTCCTCAACGCATGCCAGAGAGGTAGCATATCCGGTGAACTTGGCAGCGAACGGCTTGTAATGATCTGGGACACATCTGATCCGTCATGCTGACTGTGTAGTAGGCAGTCCTACCCGTCTTGGTTAATCCGTTTGAATGAATATCTGGATGTATGTAGCCAACGTTGAATTTCTCCGCAGTGGGACAAGGGAAAAGCAGAGTGCTTCCTGAATATCACAGTACTACTTGGCGTTTAAGTACGTTACCTAGAAATTCCTATAATCAGTATATATAATTCAATGGTCAGTGAGAATAAGCCCTGTCTTTACTGGACTCCTCGGTCCCATCGGGGAGTCCTTGAGAAGATTGATCGATATGTACGTCGTTCAGTTTTTTCAAGGCGATTCGCATGTATGAAGCTGCCTCTGGCCTTTATCCTAAGCCTATTTCCATATCGACGGCCCTGAAATTGTGACAGTGTGGAGGACGATGCCCAGATGGAGGGAGAAGATTGGACAGATAAGGACGATTCCCGTATTCCAAAGTAGCATGATTTATAATTTCTTGGAGGAGAGATCTCCCTGGACCCTCTCAGGGCGGTAATTCTAAGCGCAATACCTTGGCCGAGTCTCGCCTCTTTTACTTAGGGTTGCAGATGCGATACATCGAGAATCGTATGGATGGGCCTCTTCTAGGCCCATACTTGTCACGTATTTTCATCAGGGAGGCTGCTTTTTACCACCACCAGCAATGATCGCTATCCAGAAACATTAACTCAGTACCTACGAGTTGGCTCTCCCCCATTCAGTCCTAGGCAGGGTTATGTAGCATTGCAAGGGGTTAGTAAAGTCCCGGGTACTGCTAGTCGGCGCGATGCACACCCTGGCTAGAGACAATTATACTGCACGTTGAACGAAAAGCGTATCTTAAACACTGACATATCGTACAGGACGCTCTAGTGACATTCAATTGTGGTAACCAGTAAGAGAGCATACTCGGGGACAAGGCGAGGCCGTTACTTGAAGACATATCTCCAGGCTAGGCACCACCCTTCTCACCGCACAATATTTAACTATGAGCAAGGCCTCTTAGTCCTCTCTTGCGGGATATAGGGCGGAACCATCAGAGGCGTGATGTGTTGAAGAAAGGGTCCGAACAGCAATGTTTGCTTAGCATTGAAATAGTCCCCCCATTACGATAATTATTGTCTCTAGCCAAGCAATATTTGGACGGGGACTGTAAAGGTGGTCAGTCCGTTGAAGACTGAATTTCTTGAAAGAATCCCTGAAAAATGCAACGAGAAAAGGGGCCAGCCATGGCCATGGACAGTAACTGCTTGCTCTTAGCAAGATACTTTTGTCACCAAACGATAGTTGCAGGAAGCAACTGATGTAAAAGGAACCTAGTGAAACTGTAAGTTACTGTATTGTTAGCGGTACATCGATATTTCTGCACAACTATGTCCCTCCGAGGACTGTAATTAGGCCTCTAATATCCCAAATAATCGAAGCCAAGGATGGAAAGATGACCCTGATCAGCCGCATATATGCAAAGGAACACACCAACTTCTGCTCGAAGGTAGACGTAACCATGCTTCGAAGAAAATCGACGACTTGCCACCGGTAGAGCTTCAAAATCACCTGAAGTACCCGGTTTTGACACTCCTAGGGAAGCCTTCAGAACTCCGATCTTGGACTTGAGATGCGCCTCTGGAGGGTGATCTGACAGCTGCTTTTAACCTCCCCTAATTTCTCTATCAGTGTTTCCATGGAATATGCAACTGTAAGCATAGAGTGGCTGTTTTAATTCTATTAAATCGAGAAAAGGGGTGAGCAACATCTCGCTCGTCACGAAATAAAGCTGCACTTTTGGGATATCGAGTATGTGGCGCGCATAAGGTGGTAGTTTAGATTACTTGGTTGAAAGATTCCGAACTGGATGCATACATGCTGAGGTGGTAGAAGCCTCCTTAGATGTAATACGAGCACCATAGTTAGCATGCCATTGGGATACAATGCGCTTATGTATACTGTGCCTGTCGAGTTACGGATATGAAGATTCGTTCATCTGCCAGGTAGTACATTTGACTTAACAATCCGAACAAGAGAATCAGTTGGCGCCGAAGTGGTAAGCTATAACCTAACAGAACCGCATATCGATTTTGGATAGATTTCAATCTTCTGCCTGCCGGCTGTGCTCCGCGGACTCCCTCTAGGCACGATGCCACAGAGAGGGCTATATTGGGTAAAAGGTTTGATACCACGCATCCCTTTTGGTATATGCGGCGCCTCAAAGACTCCGGTCCATAGTGTTGCAACGACGACCCGTGTAGCGACGACCGAGAGGGATCGTGCCAGGAGCTGGGTGCACACAGCCAGCTTGAACTCGACAATTTACCTAGGCCTCCCGGCACAGAGCTGCGTCAAGCCTTACGACAACAACGCGTGGCGGATATGTCAGTAGGCGAAATCGCTGTTCGTGGGGTGCTGCCTGAGCAATCCGTGCAACGAGGGCTGTTCCGAGGACGGTCTATTCTCGGCGAGACTGAGTGACAATAAGAACGAAATTGCGCCCTTTATAGCGAGTAAGTCCGCGATAAGCTTGCCTTCGACAACGACACAAATGTCAACTCCGAGTGGGACATATGGCAACGCCCTGACGCGAAGTCCAGACTCCAAGGCTTCAGAGGTGATAGCGCTGGAACAGAAACCAGACGGGGTTGATTGTGGGTGTCACGATGGCAGGATTGGTCGTTCAGTTCGCGACATTCCTTCGGAGAAAGAGGCGAAGAGAAAAGGGACGAGAAGCTCCTGGCGAAGACATAGTCCAAGGACAACCCCAACCCCCAGACGGCGGTGACCAGCCCGTGGTGATGAAGGGACCGTGGAGCCGTCACAAAGGTGAGGATGCAGTTCAAGTAAACCATGCCGATCAGCTTTGCCCCTGTTAATCCAGACTCCATAGACGCGTGGCCGAGTACCGTCAACTCGTCTCCTTTTCCGGACCACGCGAACACCATCACGATGAATCCCCCAACGTCCGTGTCAACATGGTGGTCTCCGATGAGTAGCCATAATCATAGCCGACATACATCGCAGTTATCTGGACTCAGCGGGCGAGGACTGGTTTCGCGAGCTTCCAGACGGAACGGGCCTTCAACCAGTAGCAGAGCACGATAACGCTAGTGGCCCATTTGGTAATATCCGATACGCCGGGGTCGGAATCGGGGATGGTAGGCATCTATGTAGACTGGAATATAACTGCGTCCGTAATATGATGAGTTGGAGGCTAGAACCCCGTGACGTGCTCAATCTAGCAAATGAGGGCATATTCGCTTTAAATTTAGGGGGGTGTTTACGGAATTGTGCCTGAAAGAGCCGACAGCTGCAGTGCATACCATCTTGTTATACTCCCGAATTAATGTGTTCTTCGCGACATTACATTAGTAGGGAGTGATGGTGAACTTATGAATAACTTACAAATAGTCGAATATTCGCCTGTTGTCTTAAGTACCCTAGAGTTTCTATTAACAGACATTGTAGGGATGTAGACGGTAGGGATGTTGTATTGCGAATGGTTCTAGCTAGTTCAGGGGAACGGTAGAATTCCTATTGTATGTCACAGCTCCACAATATCCTCCATATAATTTAAGCCTTGTCCATTGTAAGGAGATGGACGGTCTTGAGTCCTTAATAAGGGGGGGAGCGGCTTGGAGTGCCGACCAGGAGCGATCAGTAAATGTATCTCTGCCAAGGATGTAATCCTTATGCAGTTCCTGTAGCCTTCTCATACCTTCAAGACGTAATCTTTACGCTGGTCTCCATTCATACCCGAACGAGCCGGCTCACTATCAGTTATATGGGGGTGGGCATATATATATAACGTGATGCATCGGGAACGGCTAATAGTAGTAGACCCATCACGGGTAGCAAATGGAACGTAAAAACATATGGACCTTGCAAGTAGGTATTATCAAGCTAACAAGGGTTCGATGCACTGGGAAACCGCCTTGTCATTTCTCTGCCGTATCGGAATTCTTAAGGTAAATAGACCGAAGTCAAAGCAGGGACGATATGACCAATATTACTCCGCGAGACGAGATAACTTCGCGTCATGTTCTTTCTTTCATCACCAGTAGGGAATACGTAGCGTTCCCAAAACGGCGTGGTAGAATATGCGTTAGCAGGAGAAAAGGGACCAGGGTTTGTATCAAAACTCCAATAGAGATCTTCCAAGCCAAGGTAAATTCGTAGTTTGCTAAGTCGCGGCGAAATTGTATCTCATTTGAGTAGGAACCCCTTTATATTCACCCTTATGAACATGAACAGGACTGACACAATGCGGCCCGTGATAATTCCCGTCTTTCCTAACAGCATTGCAAGTCAATGATGCTGTGGACTGGGAGGGGCGAAAAAGACGGTCTTGATACGACGCCGGTAGAATGAAGCTATTCCAAGATGCGGCAAGACGGAGTTAATAATAGGATTAATCGTTGATGCGTAGATCTGGCCACATATCGCGGTCGGGTGGTGCCGTTTGCCGGATAATGGAACCAACGCTGGGAATCGCCCTATCCTTATATGGAGCATCACCACATCGGGCTCAACAAACGTCGGTACGTCGGCCTGTGATCCGCGGCAGTTCAGGATCGCTACTGTTTCTAGGTGCCGTTAGCCGTATTAAGCTTTCATTCTAGAACGGGGCATCCACGTCGAAAAATGATTGGAAAAGCGCTGTACCCGATGGGGCGTAGTGGCGTCCGTGGGGTCCTCAAGCGCTAACGGCCTGCTTAACCGGCGGGGCTGAGTGACTTCAGCCATTGCGCCCAGTTGAATACGTCAGCAGGCACTTTAACGAAAATACCCCAAAGGTTGACGACGATTTTCTGCGAGACATACAGATACACTACGGAGAATCTCCAATAGTGCCGCTCGCTGCTTCCGAGTTATGAGCGGGGTCGCGATGAACACGGAAGAAACTCGCCAAGGTCGATATCGTGGTCGAACTTGTTATATGGATCTCGCTCCCGTGTGTACAAGGTTACCTTTGTAATATCGTTTGAAAGCCGAACTCTGCAATGCGTATTGCGCCGGCTGTGCGGCTGACTGGCGGGAAAGGCGATGCGAGTCTAGGTACTTGCCACGCATAGATACATGAAATTCACTAGACTGTGGGCAACTTGTATAAGATGTGCACGTCTATACACGTGGTAATGAGTGAGACATGGCTGCTCAAACTGTACCTAGGTAGGTAAGAAATCAGCAATTACCCAGGCTTGCTAGGGAATCATCCGCCCCCGGTGTCTGGCCTCACGCATGGTAGCTTCTTTCGAAGACCAGTCAGATCCCGACTCTAAACGCGGTATCCCTCTTTCTCTGCATACGGGTCTCACATTTCCAGGATTTCGTCTGTCGAAGGCATAACTGCTACTGAGTCATCCACCAGCTTAGGTTATAACTGTATCCGCAACCCGTCATCCGACCTCCGAATTGTCCGACTTTCTCCCCTTTATTCATAGGTTTAAAGGAAAGGAAAAAGAAAACGGGCGCTGAGGCTCACGCATCTATTAACGCGTAGAAGCATAATGACTTCAATTTGATGCCTTGCCTACTACCAAAACCTGTAGCTAAAGGCAAAATTCCGTTCGAGCCGGTTCTCCTCAAATTGAAATCGGATCCCGGCACCCAAACATTCATCTCGAGAGCAGAGCAGCTGCCTGGAAGCGCGCGGCTCAAATTCGTTTCTTGGCAATTGAATCAGTGGTCTCCAGTTTTTCGGGACGATCCAGGTGAGCCAGCATTTCTTTGCCTCCGTTGAATCGGTCAGCTGTCAGTGGACAGTCACGGGCTCCCGAAGCCATTCGCATGCTATTACAGCACAGCCGTATTGTTATTCATCTTCTTTGTCACTATGTCCCGACGCAAAGGACAACACGATGATCCGCTAAGACCGAAAATTACTTGCTCCCACTGGCATACATAAACAATTCCATTCATCAAGCGGGGGTGCTTCGAGCGAAGCAGACCACGCCTTTCATAACCCACATCCATATGTCTACTAGCACCAACATTATAGCTGCCAATATAAGCCTTCTTCTTCTTTTCTTCCTCGTCGACCATCTGGATACTAGTCAGAACATAGATCTTGGTTTCATCATCATAGACCTGCTCCGTTGGACGCTTCCCCGAGCTGATCCTATCGCAACCTGGCTTTGCCCCTAGTTGGAGTTCCGTCATCACACCGGCGTCCTCCGGGGGCTTCGTGATTCCCTAAACGGGAATAAAGTCCCGAAGACAGACCCCAATTTGAGAAATTCCACAATGCCTTCTCTTTTCTCTTCCAGAAGCAAGAGAGGTCTGCACAGAACTGAAACGTTGGACAGCACTGTCACCTCTTTCACCATGTCGACCGCCTCTACTAGCACCAACGACAGCCGGCCAACTAGCCGTAACTATGACACTGGCTTTCCCGACTGGTTCGCTGCTCATACTACATCCCTCCGCCACCCGGATGCGATTGTGGGCTCGGGGGCCTATATTTCTGCTGAGGATCTCGACCCAGATAAAGCTATTCGACGCTCAAAACGCCGGCTCCTGGCGAAGCATAAGCGCACCATCAGCCACGGGAAGATCAAACCAGAGGCGGGCCAGGGCCAAGATCTTCACCTGTCAACGATTCCGGATAATGATTCGGTCCTTGACGAAGACATCCACGAAGGAGAACTACTTGGGGACGAGATGATCAACTGGAACGGAGGCTCCTCGCCAGGTTCAAGTGGGGATGGGGAAGAGCGCCCAGACAGTCCCCGAGAGTTCCGCAACCCATTCTCGAGGATATTCAAAAAGACGTAACTAAACGCCCACCTCTGCAGATCCAAAACAGGGCCGGTCAATCCCTTGGGTTTCGATATTCGTCCCTTCTGAGAGATAAGTAAGCGGACGAGGGCGTCCCGTTTGTCGGCATTCAGCATGGAGTTCGGTTAGTTCGGGCTTGGCGCAAAAGGGTTTGGGAAACAGTCTTTTGAGAACCGTGACACACTTTAGCAATCATTAATCAGGCTGACATTGGTATGAATTGGCTGAACAAAGTCATTTTCTATGCTGAAGACTTCTGGTTTCTGTTTTGCTCCTTACTAACCCTCTTATCGTGGCCGTTGATTTGTCCTCCTGCTCCTCCCTTTGGAGCTGCCCTGAATTCTGAGGGATTTCTTGATCACGGGAGGGCCTAAGATATTCGATCGTAGGAGTAAACTCCGGCTAGGTGAGCGATGATTGGCTGGAATTGTAGCGTACTATTCACCACGGTATATTTGGGTCTGCTCTGTCCCTGATAGAGTTAAGGGGTTGCCTGCAGGTGCCCCCTAAAATGTGAAGTGCCCATACCGTATAAGCACCACTAAACGAGGAGTGGAGGAGAAGTTATTTCCCGGAGAATAACATATGTAAACATTTGGCGTATTCCGAGCATGGTGCCTATGTTGACATCCTCCAGCATCTCAACAGAGCGCGGCTGTCTTGTCTGGCTCGGCCAGTTACGTACATTCTGTGTTGGCTAACCAAGCCCCTTACCAGCTGCGGTGCCTGGTAATCTCAGCTGATGCCAATTGCTGGGTCCCCGCTTATCGAACGCGCACTCAGCGTTCGTCGTGGTGAGAGAGTTCCACTGCGCCTATTATTGTGAGAAATTCAAGCACTGAGTTACCACCTTGTCCATCTTAGATTTTTCGAGACACCGATCAGTCTGTATCCACCACGTAAGTTTTCGAATCCCTACATCTGTATATATGCCTGGTCGTTGTTGCCAATGGCGTCTTGCTAGCTTGAGATTCGGGGGACATCGCAATGAGGGGGGAGAGTAAGTGGGCTGGTTCGAACAGCGCCTACATACCGGCACGCTTGCATGCTTGCGCATGTCCATCACCATACATCTATTTCCATGGCTACATGTGGAACGACGAACCCATCGACCTACTAGAATTTTTTATAAGAAGTCACGACTCACCAAGTTTCAGCAACATGTCTCCCTCCACGGCCGCTGCTCCGTCGCCTCTGCCCGCGTACGTCTACAAGATCCTGCCCGAGGCCCCTCCGGAGCCCCTGCCCTCCGAGTACCCACTCTCGGAGCTCGACCGGAACGACGGCTTCGTGCACCTGAGCACGGCCACGCAGGTAAGTTTTGGATTCGAATCGAGTACCTACCTATCCGATATCAGGACCTCTTCCCGCCCTACCTAACATATCCGAAACCCTCCCCCATAAGCTGCCTTGACCTTCACGTCGACGGAGGGATGTGCCCCCCCCAAAAAAAAACCCAATTTTTTTTTTCGCCCAGTTCTTCAATCATTCATTCGAAGCACTCGGCGTCCTGGCAGTCTCGTTTCTGTTTCTTCCTTTTCGCCCCTCTGTTCCTTTTAAACCCCTTCCATCCGCAACTTCGACACGGGGTACCGTCTGACCTTTCTTCGTGCCCTTCCTGGCACGAACCAAAACAGGTCCCGAAGACGGCAGACCTGTTCTTCGCGGAGGCGACGTCGCTGTGGCTCCTGAAGCTGCCCCTCGCGGGGATTGCAGGGGCCACGAGGTGGGAGGGCCCCGAGGGGGGACCGTTCCCCCACTTGTACGGGAACTTCGGGGCCCGCGAGGTCGAGGGCGCGAGGGAGTTCTCGCGGGCCGAGGGGGAGACCTGGAGCGCCGCCTTGGAGAGGCAGGGCGGGTGGCTTGTCTAAGCTAGTAGAGAGGGACTGGAGTAGATGGGGACTAGTGGCTTTGCGTAGCGACTGTCACGTAGGAATAAGACGTCTAACAATAGACAGGCGGCTTTGGTTATCAAGCATTTCGTCATTACTAAAAAGAGCTTCGTGATCCCTAGCCAAGGACTCCAACAATGGCTCGCGATGAAACAATGTATGGAATGTACAGTTACACAATCAACATGATAGCATCGCAGGACGTGCCAGAATCCAGAGTCCAGAACACCCTCCCGTCGTCTCATCATCGTCGTAGCTAACGTTAAAAGGAACTCCTCTCTCGTCGTCCCACCACCCCGGGTCTCTAAGTAAGTTAGTCCCCTCGTCCCCGGTAGCTGCTCCCCATCTTCTCGATAGAGCTCATGATGCCGGTCCGGCCCAGTCCACTATTCGGGCGCGGGAGGCCGCCGTGTGACCCTCCGTTCTTGTTCCTCTCGTGCGTGATGCCGCCGATGCGGCTCTGCGTGGGCTTCTTGACCGAGTTGGGCGCCTTGAGTCCCGATGCGCGACCGATGCTGCTCCGGAAGTTCTCGGGGGCGGGCTGTGACCTGGCTGGGACCGGAGTCGACATCGGACGGGCCGGACGGGCCGGGCGCGCTACCGGCACCGGCTCCTCCGGCTCCTGCTGTTCCTCCTTCTGCATGAAGCTCTGCATGCTCTGCATCTGCATCATCTCCTCCGCCAGCTGGACGAGCTCGCCCTTCTCGACGCGTTCGCGCTCGAGCAGCTGGCGCAGGTCACCGTTGTCCGCCTTTACGCTCGCGACGACGGCGTCGAGCTTCTCGATCTCGGCGTTGAGCTCCTTGATCTGCGCGGCGTCGCGCACGGCGCGCGCCATGAGCTCCTCGTCGGCGGCGGCCGCCGCCGCGGCGGGGTCTACGCGGGTATTGCGGCTGTAGCGAAGGCGCTCGTTTTCCTCGGCCAGCTCGTCGACCTGGCCCTCGAGCTCGCGCACGCGCTTCTCCCAGCGGGACTCGTAGCTCTTCTTGAGCGCCGCCACCTTGGTCTCGTGCTTGCTCTTGTACAGCGCGTGCAGCTCACGCGCCACGCGCTCGACGGCGATCTCGATGTCGCGCGCCGACGACGACGACGACGAACCCCCGGGGCTCCGGGCCTTCTCAGGCGACTTGCCGCCGCACTTGGCGCAGTCAGCCGGTGCCGCCGCCGCCGCCATCTTGCCGGCGCGCATGCCCGCCATCTTGCTCTCGGCCTCCTGCGCCATCATCTCGGCGGCCTCTCGGCGCTTCTCGCTCTCGTCGAGCTTGAACTCGAGCTCCTCGCGCTCGCGCTGGCTGTGCACGATCTCCTCCTTGACCTTGCGCAGCACATTCTCCATCTCATGGCCGCGCCGCTCCCAGCTCTCCCGCTCCTCCGCCAGCGTCTCCTTCATCACCTGCGTCTGGTGCAGCTGCTCCATGCACTCGCCCACGCGCTTCTCCGCGTCGCCTACGGCCGTCTTCAGGGACGCCACTTCGGCCTCCTTTCCGCTGAGCGACGCCTTGAGACTGCTGATCTCGGAGAGGAACCCAGACTTGAGCGACTCGAGCTCCCGTGGGGTGATTGTCGGCATGCTTCGCGGTGTGGGCATGGGGGGGATATCGAAGTCGAGCAGGTTGGACTGTTGTCGCAGGGGCGTGGCGGCGGCCATCGAGGCGCGATTCGGCCTTGCAGGAGATAGCCTCGCGTTTCGGCTAGGTGACTGTTGTGAATACCTGGAGAAGCCGTTGATCTGTTCCGTGAAGTCCATAAGGAGGTTTGATGTGTCTCCGGATTCGTGCATAGCAGGGGGTCGAGTGGTCCTCGAGGGCGACGGCTCGGGTCGACCTCGAGATACCGCGCTTGGAGTCATGCCCATGTCGGCGGATCTTGCCGGGCTGTGTCCGAGCTGGGCAAACATAGTCATATTGGGTACGGCAGAGAAGGTGCTAAAGGTGCTGATGTCGTTAGGATCTACTCGCTCATCGTGTTCTCCCATTCGTGGATCTTCGTCTGTTGATATGGACGTAGCGTCGGCTTCGTCTGCCGCATTATCCAGCGTCGTATCATTGCCTTCCAATATTTTGATGGCTTTTGTAAGGCCCTCGTTATCCCGCAGCGCGTCTTCAGACGTTACCTCGCTTTCTTGGATCGCCTGTTTTAGCGGCGATGGCCCAGTGTTCACCCTGACGGGGAACCGTGCACGTCTCTGGGGCGAGGCCGTTCTAGGGCTCCTAGTAGTGCTAGAAGCTGAGCCGGGTCTCTCGGGGGAAAGCACCTCGGATTCCGGGTGGTCGCCTTTCGAACTTAGGATTTTGAGAGGCGAAAGCTCGTGGCCAGATAGAATTCTCGAGTGTCGGTTTTTGTTGGGCAGAGCATTTTCCGGGTTTGTGTTGTTGTCCCCGTTGTCATTCTCTTCTTCCTTAATTCGAGAGACAAACGGAGAGCTAGGCGTCGTGTCGTTTTCGGATTCCATGTTGTGCTCACTATCGTACGTCGATTGCGACTTGGTTGTGGAGGACTTGACTTCGTAGGTCTCGCACCGCCGGGTTTTGGCACTGGGAGGGGCCGCGACATTAAGTGCGTTAGGCCTTTTTAGGGAGAGCGGTGAAGCCATCGGGGGGTACTATTTTCGGCTTGCGGTTATCTGATATTGATTAACTGCATTCAATCAATTGCGGTTTCGAAATTAAATAAGAAACGGCGGACGAGACGCTGTTGACAATGGCTTAACGTCTCTGTACATGTTAGTTATTTTATTTTTCTGCAAAAGGCTAAGTCCAAGTTTCAAAGATGCGAACGGTTGGTCCTTCTATTTCGATAGTTGGCGCGGCAACACCCGCATTGCCAAACCAGCAAGCTAATCCACTGGGCACAGACCTTTCAAGCCCTACTAATCTGCCAACCTGCGAATCTGCCCATTAAGTTAGGCACGTAAGGTACCGAGCAGCCCAGCCAGCTACGTCAACAAGGTAGGTAGCGCTCGGGCACACACTCTGGGTCCCGTAGCGCTAGCAATCATTAAGTATGCTCCTGGGCTCCCAGGGGCTTTGATTGATCCATAACGCTTCAATCTATATATCCAGATCAATTGACTTCCCCCTCCATGTATGGAACAGGACGACGACAGCTTGAGTCTTCCATGCGCTTGATACGCCCAAGTCTCGTAACATCCTGCTTTCTGGGTTGACATGTCCACTGCACTCCGTGTTAGATGGACCTGCAATATCGGGAAAGACCACACGAGCCGTCTTGTCTCTATCTGACGAAGCCTTTTCATAGAGCAGCGCGACCGATGGCTACTCGTTACTTGAGGTTACCGACGCGGAATGGTTTGTGTAAGTCATGTGCGACATGTAGTGTCGTCACTGCCAATGACCTCATAATTTAACATCTGTATTGGCCCTCTCTTTCCGCGCTTTCTCGTTCAAGGATATCGCATAAGCCGTTGGCAAATACACGTACAGGAGTCAATCATTTTTCGGATCTGTGACGCAACGAGAGTTGCTTATGTGTAGTCTTTGTGGCAAGAGAACATCAACTTCACCAGAACGTCATCATGACCGACAATGTATCTGCGAACGGACGCATCCTTAGAGAAGATACAAATATCAACCCAAATTCATTACACCACTTCCATCGAGCAAAGCGCGGGCCAAGAGGAATCCCAAACAAGGTAATCATGGCGACAACTAGCACCCCAAGCCGAGTGAAAGACCCCGGACATGAATATGCGAAGACACAGCATATATCATTTGACTTCTTCGACCAACGTACGTCCAATGCGCCATTCGGGTACGAGCACTATGTGTCGTTACCTCCGGCATACGAGTCGGACCCGCCAAGGGCATGGCCCTTGATCCTGTTTCTCCACGGTGCCGGGGAATCGCAACGTAACCGCAATGAGTCGTTTCTGTCGATCCGACACGGGATTCCCAAGGTAATCTTATGCTACGATCGGCTAAAGGAGGACCCCTCGAACCAGAATCCATCGATAACCATCCCCCGAGCAGAGAGGCTCAGGAAGAGCAAGCAAATCAAGCAGGGCGATAAATCGGAGGAGCCGGTGCCTCCTGAAGCCTGTACCCTGCTAGCCGAGAACTTCATCACTGTCACGCCGTCCCTCGATATAAGCCACGGATATGGATGGAATGCCTCCATACTGTCGGCGCTCCTTGACGAGATCGTCGATCGCTATCGAGTTGACCTGAACCGCATACATGTTACCGGCTTCAGTATGGGCGGTTATGGCACGTGGGACCTTGCGATGCACACTCCGTATCGCTTTGCTAGTCTCATGCCTATCTGCGGCGGCGGCGACAGTCTCCGAGTCTCCCATATCAAGCATATTCCGCATTGGTGAGCAAGACTGAACCACAAACTCTCGTGAATGCTGCTGACCTAATCCTACAGGGTGCATCATGGTGCTCTGGATGATATCATCCCCTTCAACGCGTCTAAGCAGATGGTCGATGCCCTGACGAAAGCCGGAGCCCCTGAGGTCCAGTTCACCCGGTATCCAGACCTGATGCATGACAGCTGGACGGCCGCATACAACAACCCGGAAGTATATCGAAGGATGCTTGATGCTAGAAGACGGGTCAAGGGGGATGAGGTGTCTGTACCGCAACAAAACAAAACCGTAGTAGCGTAGAATAGCTTACATTGATCTTCAGAAAATGCAGGGTTAGATGACTTGAAGAGCTCCACGGTTTGTAGAGTTGAGAACATCATATTGATCTCCCCCACTTCGTTAGACTAGTGCCTCTTGTGAGGGTCTTCAACCCCTATAACCCTTATTGCTAGCGAAATAGGAATGGGGGGCACCTGGGATGCCGATAGAGGAGGCACTCTGAGGTTAGTGGAATTTAAACCTCTTCACGTCTGAATCAGTCTCCTCCTTTCCACCTATTTTAAGCAACTCGGTCAGGAGACGAAGGATCAGGAGTCTTCCACCCACCGTCTTGCTTGGCACCTCGGATCCTGGGAATCGCGCCATGGAATTACATGTCTGGGTTGGAGCGGCCAAAATTCCTCGCAGCTAGCGCTCGTCCAGTCATAGATGACGGCATCCTCGGCCAGCAGGCCCCGATAGCGAGTTATGGGAGACGGTGCCGGAAGCTGGTTTTGGACGATATCGTTCTGTCGCAGAATAGGGGTAACTTGTTTAGTCAGCTAGCACTGGGACCTTAAAGGCACTCCGCAATAACGTTGTTCCGGGGCTCCCACCATATATATAAAGCTTCCTAGCCACCGCTCTCTAAAGCCCTGATCAGGCATGTCAATACAGACTTCCAACGCCTTATGCAACCTTTCCTCGCGGTCGACTAACTGTCACACCTTCACCACAGCGTGGCGGATGATTTGACGGACGTTGGTTTCGCTTAATCCACTGACAGCTGCTATCTCCTCGAACGTGGCCTCCCCGCCGACCGGGAAGGAGTGGGCTATGCAGAAGCGAGTGATGTCATGCTGGCTGAGGAGCTCGTCGGCCTGCCCAATGGTTAGTCTGGCTGCTTGCACGTGATTAACAGTTTGGTCACCGAGTAGCTCATCAGGTACTCACTGGGCCCGAGCACCAGTCGGCGTAACTCCTCTGTATCGTCGATGATCGCAACATGTGCCGCTTCTCTTCGACCATGTGCTTCGGGACAAGTGTGCTTTGCGGCCCATCGACATCGAACGAAGGCGTTGGTAGATGGTTGGCTACGAAGTAGCTGTTTAGTATAGCCGTACTGACAGCGATTCTAGAAGACAGCTCGATTATGCGAGATCCACACATGGTACGCGTAAGTCGATGCCTTCTCAGCGTGATAATGTATATACTAATGGTTTTGGCGTCAGGTATTAGGTGCCAAATTGAAATAGCGAAGTGAAAGCAAGGTTGAAGATAGATGGAGCAGAGTTCTGTATCTGATTCCTGAAGAAGAATAGACGAGCGGATGGAGATGGGTTGACGGCTAGGATATCGCAGGTAATATGCCTGGTAAGAAGATATTACTTGTAGAAGGCTCCTTGATGCAAATGAAATTAGTTGGTGGCGATGTTAGGAAATCATGACAATTGCCAAGAATCACCAACGTTTGGCCGCTTGAAAGTAGCTATCGTCTGGATCCCGTTTAGTTCACGTCGATTCCAGAGCACATGTATTGATTGGGTCCAGCAGTGTTGAGTATCGGGGCACACCCTTCCTGACCCCAACTGGACCACCTCGCCTCTGACAGTTTCACCAGGGGGTTTCCCAGCGATTATGCAGCTGAAGATGAAGCACTATTCACCGTGAAGCTGGCTAGCGAAGTGACGAGATCAAAATTAACCCAGAACTAATCTACCTGCGGTCGCCTAGGGTGGTACTGTTCTGAGATGTCGCATCGCTTCAAATTGCGTTACCCACCATGTGGCGGCTCACATGCTGACAACGCACACTGGCTACCGATTTTTTTGGAATACAAACCGTTGGATCACACCTAGGTAGACTAAGGAGCGTCGCTGAGTGTTTACTTCTGTTACAATATAAAGGACCTGAGAAACCAGACGGAATCATCTCTTGCATGCCCTATCAAACCCCTATTGGTTGGTCTGTATCATTCCGCACTTAGGGAACTCAAGCAGCGCTAACAGGATGACACTGTGACGCATAATGAAGAAACAAAGAATATAGTCACATCTAACGGGCTACATTTTGAATCACTACTATCGCATCCTGTCTTTCATCATTCTTGAAGTCTCCTCCCGATGTTGCGAAGTAGTATGTGAATAGACGAAGTAAAAGTAGACAAGAGAGGAGTGTTGAAACCACGAGGGATCTAAGGTTGAGTATATATATATTGCCATTAGGAAAATCTTATGCAGCTGGATCAAAGTACACCTTAAACTCATTAATGGAAGCAGAAGTTGGCTTCAGATGCCTGCGGACACCATACGAACCAAGTTCATGAAGATACGATACTTCAAAGCCATCTTCACATCTATCCCAGGGGGTCTCTAATGAACTGGGACTAGATTCTGACATCTTGGGCTTGTATTCCTCTATAATGCTATACAAGAACTGATAAAATGCGTTTCATCATGCGAGGCGCGTTCTATTCAAGGTATGACGTTCGATATTACCTAAAGAGGATTAATTAACTTGTACATGGCATTAAGGTCCTTCAGATTTAGTTTGGTTGTTCGAATGCAGACCGGAACAAGGCAAAGACTGTTATAGTATAAAGTAGACCTTCGAGGTGGTCCTTTTCTAGACTGTCGAGTTCCGCTTTGTTTCTGATGCAAGCGAGGTGTTACAAATAAAATATGCAGGCTAGGTCAAGATGTAGCCTACCCCTTAATCAGGATCATGATATCCCCCGGCCACGGAATCGTTAACTGGAAGATAATAGCGATATAACAGTCACAGAGACGTAAATAGACCTTCTGTGCCTAGGAACATACGTCTGCCTGGTTACTGTATGTATGGCCCGAGGCGATGGGGCTACTATGTGCCTGCTAGCCTGTATTTACCTCTGTCCAACATGTCCTTCTTGTCGACGTAGCCCCATCGTCGATATATTAGCCCCATCTTCGATGTAAGCCTCCTCATCGACCGTAGTTCTTTTCAAGACCCTAGCCTTAGACACAGAGCCATCCATCTTTCTGCGCTGCTGTCAAAAGAATCCTAGCTACCTATCTACCTATCTGCCTCCAGTGTAGTAAGCCGAGAACACCCGTTCTCTGTCCTACTCACAATATTGCATCGACTCCGTCTGCCTTCGACCTATTTGATTTAGGTTTTTCCCAGCGTTTCACAGCGATTCTGCAAGTATTATCAATGATTCTCAAAGTCAAGCTATATATCAGCCCAGAACATAAGACAAGATTGAAGGTAAATGCTTTTGTCTCTACATATATGAAGTCATATACATGCCCTCTACACTCATGACTACACCTTCCCTCTTTATCGTCCTGACGACCAGTTACACCTGCCGCAGCAATCTAAAACTTAAAGCCGTCCTTTCCTTAGAATCACTTTAGCCTTGCCTGCACACCTGTTTCTTTCCCTTTACTCCAACTCGCGCCTATACAGATCACCCCCAGCTCGGCCTATCACCGCTCATCATCTGCACAGTCTATCGCATTGTTTCTTATTATAACGTTGGAACCATACTGAAGATCACGGCTACAGAGGTAGAAGCCGGACGGCTGGCCTCAGCTCACTCCGGGCACTCATCAATCCTATTTCGATACAACTCTCACTAGAGCATCTAGACTAGCAACCGCAGTCTACGTCACTACTTGAGAATCGATATAGGAGACACCGAGGGTTTTAAGGAGCATTCATCGTCGTCTCCTCTGGTGACCACTCTTCTGTGATCAGGAGAACTCGGGCAAATTACTTCAGCGCTGCCTCAAAAAATCGTTGACAGATACTTCTCACTTGGAGTTTAAGTAATACTAATTGGAGGAGCTATGGGTAATCCGGAGAATTATCATGTGGGCGTTTCACAGCCTACTGAGGCTACAGATCCTTCAGTCCTCGATGCTATGATGGTAAGTCTGATTTTTTTGTTCTTTCACATAATGCCATTTCAGGGAGAATCTTGATCCCTATGACAGGAGATCTTCAGTATCTTGATAGTTAACTTCCCCCTTTTGAACAGAGCGACCTTGGTATCGGACGACTCGAGGATCTCGCCACAGACGATGGAGGCAAGCATGGCCGTCGCCAAGGCTTGCCTCCCCAGTCGTCGCATAACAAACAGATCGAAGCTTCTCAGACTCGGCCAGGTACTTCGAATGTGCTGGCTGAGATGTACCGAAGTAAGTGAAATTTCCTTACAGTACTCCGTCTGAGTCCATGTCATGTCCAGTTCAGTTCTAATAAAAACAGGCGCCATCAAGGAAGGAGTATTCCATGACGACGACTATCATACAGTGAAGAACCTGGATGCTATTGAGGACGGAAACCTGCACCGGCAGAAGCAAGCCAGCTTGCACAGTGGGCACTCTAACTCCGTCCGCAGCTTCTCCGCTCAAGATCGTAGACCGTTCCAGGGCGCAGCATCTCGAGCTAGACGATTCCCGCAGTATGATCCATTGTGAGTCGATATCTTCACCTTTACCCCGGCTCTACGGTCCGCTGACAGATTAGCAGACAGCCCAGCTACCGTTCGCTAAACTCTGGACGGTCTCGACGCACGATGGAATCCGTTGCCCCTGGCTATGATGTCTCATCACTGGGAGGCCTACATGTCCCAGGAATGCCTGTAAAGCGGTGGGGACCTGGCCAGAAAGTGCTGAGCACAGCAGATGCGAACCCAAATGGAGGAACTCTTGCGCCCAGTCGGGAACAGCCTGTGACTATGCAACCTGCACCACCTCGTGCAGTTCTCGATAAGCCTACGGAGGATTTACCTCCCCATCTGCGTCCTACTCGGCCGACAACGCACCTTAACGGGAAAGCCCCCTCGAATATCGTTTCACCGCAGGCTACCAATGGGGTCGCTGAAACTAAGCAGCCCACTCCCAAGACTCCCAAGGTCACTGAAGTTTATGAAACCACTAAATCTAACGGGTGGCTCCCTCCGCATCTTCGCCGTCCGTCGAACACTGCTCAAAGCCATGGAAAAGCAGTCCGATTGTCCACAAATACTACTCAGTTACCGTCCTCTACACGTCAAACTGAGCAGTCTGAGGTTTCTGTCACTCTTGTGGAGACGTGTGAGTATCTCTTCCAGGCCGAGGTGGTCCTCCAGTACCAAGTCAACGGGCAGTTACAAAAAGGCCTTGGTCAAGTCTGTGTCTACGAATTGGCCCAGCGGCCCGTCGTTATCTGGGAGCTCATCGTCGGAGAACGAGTGACGAGAAAGGACATCGGGAGACTACTTCTACCTTTCGTTAATGGTAGCCTAGTCATTGTACGTTGGCAAGATAAACCAGGAAGCGACATCCAGACCAGTGATATCCGGTTTGACAATATCTCAGCTGCACGTGATTTTGAGAAAGTAGTCAAGCAACAAAGGGAACAACGAGCTCACTCGACTGCGCCGATCTTCGAGCAGGAAACAGAAGTCCTTAGTGACGTACCGCCCAGCGTAACACCTGAGTACTTACCGAACAGAGGTCGAACACAAACAGTGGACACATCTTTTGGTGTGTCTGCTTCGACCGGATTAGCCCAAGCTCAAGAAGATAAAAGAGCCACAATCACACCCCGAGAGGAACGTGCTACCAAGCAAACCCGTACCCCTGAACTTATTCTCAATACGGCATCCCACGAAGAAGAGCCGAAAGATCCGCGAGGACAGGGATCTTCGGTAGCCCTCCTCCCTCTATTTGCTGATGAAAACACGTCAGAATATCTGATCGATCTCTCTGATTGTGCTAAGGTTAAGACTATACGCCGCTCCTATATGGATGATCTTATGGGTGTGGACCTGGCGATGTCGTCAGTACCGAACGTTGGAGCGGGATCCCCGACTGGCGGCGAGGTCGAGGCTATGAATGTTGCATCCGTCGTTGAAGCCCCCGCAGATGAAATCGATGCTTCCGCCTTGATGATTACTGAGAATTCTTCGGGATCGAAGGCAATGACACAGGATCAATCAGGCCGTGCTCGCCCTCCCGCCTCTACATCGCTTGAAACGGCCTTTTTAAATCTGAAGACTACAGAGACCAAGTCTCTGGAGGAACATATCCCGCAAGATGCTTTAAGGTTCCTCTATTATTTACCACCGAAAGTTTACGAGGAGATGATGAAAATGTCGCACGATATCGTGCCGCATTTTGAACTGGCACAATGTGTACCACCGGGACAAGCAAAAATCACGGAGTATGCTCCTTTCCAAATTGCCTGGGTACGCCTTGGGCGAATTGAAGAGTACAACAGTCTTGGATGGGATGCAAAGCAGACGGTGCTCAGAGTGGTGTATTACAACATGGTACATGGCAGCAATCGCATTGTCCGCTCACCCGACGATATGCTCCGTCTGCGCGACTCCAAGCAATCTTGTCCTGATGAAGTTAAAGAACTCAACGAGTTAGTGAGGATGGGAAATCATCGGGAGATTTCGAAGTGTGATCCGTACAGTCGAACCAACCCTGCGCCTCTAGCACAGCCGTCGCCATACAGATACGAAGTCATCACTAAGAAGGCCTTGGGCCAAGCAAAATTTCTGTATGGCGACCAGCCACAAGAGGACGTCAAACCTCCTGCGTCGGCGGCAGATAGTGCCCGTACAGAGCAGACACCTTCGGCTGGAGTACTAACGGCCCAGATAAGACCCCCGAACGTTGCAACGGCAACTAAGACAGACAACCAAAAGAGTGACTCTGCGTCCGTGGACACTCACGCACTTCTTTCTGACCCGAAGAATGCGCTAGACCGTGGGGTTACTACCCAACAGAGTAGGTCGGTATCTGGCTGGGATTTCATTGATGAAGCAGAGGAGGATTGGGACCAGAAACCCCAGCCTCCTGTGGTGTATAAGTTCTAACAGCATACAGAGAAGGCTACTATCATGAAACCAGTTGAAAGCCTCTCGTTCCAGCAGCGTCTCCAAAGGAGTCTAGAAGAATCCATGAATGCTACCGGAGCTCGTAAGGCCGGCCGAATGCCACTAGGAGATGCAACTAACCAGAGCCAACCTTGAACTAGCTCTACGCGGCCGAACACAGCACCTCTGCCACCTCACTTGCTGCGAAAGGCTTCCAGAACCTTGGGCAAGAAGCCCGGCCCACCTCAGTCAACACTCAGCGAAGCGGCAAAATACCATAGCACCGCCTCGCCACCACAGGCTGGAGATACCCCAAAGCGCGCACGAGTAGCTTCGGACACAAAGGCAATACCTTCATCCGAAGTCTCTCGCTTCCAACGTACCTTATCGAGCCAGAAAGCATCCGGCAGTCGTCGCATCAACACAGATACGAACCCCTCGACTTCCCGATGGGCGTCGACTCCTGGACAACGGGCACCTACTAATAGGCGGCTTGGCCTAGATGGAGCGTCCAGTGACGTGGAAGAAGCACAATCACAGGGGACTCAGCTGCCCATATTGCCAAGGCATAAACGCTCGGGTACAGATGATACTCAGATCAGTGAGATGACGAGACTGGCGAAGCGAGTAGATTCTATTCCCATGGGTGACTGCAAGCTGTCCTAGCAAACCAAAAAGGGACAAAATCATCACAGACGGCGACGTACTGTGCATCTCTTCTCGGTTAGCACGACGGTCGTGGTCACTGTGTCCATTAATTCACCGGCAATAGAAGGAGAAAAAGATGCAGAAAAAAAAAAACCCCTCCTCCCAACACCGAAGGATGCCTTTGCCCTTCATAACTGAACCCAACCACAAACACTTATGTCAATCATAGAGCGGTTCTTCGGTTTTATCCGCACCTCTGCCAAGGCCGGCTAAATTCCAGAAGAACAACGACACGAGTCTAGGTTATCCTCTCCTGCCATCGGGTTTCCTTCGTTCATAGCCTCTCACTACAACCGAATACCCTGGAAGAGATTTGCATCTTCATCCTCCAATGTTTATTGCAATGTGGGGGACATTAGCCACCAGGTGCGGGCCAAAATGTGGGTTCAGTATACAATTCTCGGTCGTGTAAATAGTATTAGTTTAGTAAAGCGACAATGGATATATAATGTCTAGTGATTGTGACGTCTTTGCCTGCTTCGGGGTGATTTCCAAACTGGCTGTTGTTGATGCTCACCGTATGTGTTGAACTTCTGCCGTAGTCAGACGTCATTGCATCCCCACTAGAATTGGTAGAGCGAGATGGGTAATGCATATCTTAACTAACTATACCTTACTCTTATCTAGGTTAAATGTTACTCTGGAAACACACATTTCCATGTCCGCTGTGTCCCTTTCCATTTTCCTTACAGGAAGATGCCTAGGCACGAAGCGGAGGTATGAAATAGACTTACTACCTTTAGGTTGGATTCGTCTTCCATGAGCTGTTGTTACGGTAGATAAACTACAGCTGGCTCTGTGATCAGCCGCAACAAGTCAACGAATCAGAACCCCTAGGTTCAGACAATCATTGGACCACTCAGAAGCTCTTGTCTGACTAGCTCGATGCCCTCCCTTAACTATCGGATGGGCTGTTCACCTGCTCGCCTTAGAGTGCCTTGGCGTCAATGCCCAACTCATCATTTCTGGCCCTTTACCTTAAACGGTACATACACGTATGTATGTATCTAGGTACCGAGACACCCTACCTACGCACCTATGATTCCTGTGTGCAATACTTAAGTACACCTACCTAAGTGAGTAACGGCTTGCTCCACCTCCCCTTCGGTGAGTGGTGGCATGTATTGCATACATACCTGCCTGTATGTAGTTAGAGCGGCAACATCGAAAGCGTCTTGACCGCCTCTATTAACTTAGGGCAGTTGACAATTCATTTCAATTTCTCTGTTTCCCGTAAGTTCTTTATTCCCAAGTTCGATCGCCTTGGGTATATTGGGATAGTTTAGATCATCGTAGAAGGTACATGGCAGTTAAGTAGCTGCCTGGATCTAATCATTTATGCCCAGATCATCCAGGGTGAAAGAAATAGTGCATACCTGAAGGTACTTATCATTACTCGCCTCAACACCGCCGCACCCTTGTTGAAAACTTCCTCCTGGGATTTTCTTACACCAAGCAACGCAACACAGACCCCCCACCCTTTCACACCTACACACCACACACACCACTCTGTACGCTCGACAACAATAAGCGACGGACAAAGGAGCTGACTACTTAGGACCGGTACATATTACTGTGTGCCTGGAGGTTTCTCGATCAAGCAACAATAGCTTTGGAACAATCTCAAATTTTCTCCGACCACCTCGTCAAGCAACATCGACCTTCTCATTCCTTCTACTCTTTCAAAGCACAAACCAGCATCCACAACAACATCTTCATTTGACTTAATAGTCAAGCTCGTAAACGATTCATTTCGCTTCCTCTCCGACCTTTTGGCCTAAAAGCCCAGTGCGTCAGGATCGGCTTCGGTGTCGATGCGGCCCTCAAACAAGTCGGACCCTACCGTTGCATCATAATTCCATCGTTCTTCCCTCGATCCACGCTGCACTCCCCAAAGTGTTCGAGTATCGAGTATCCATCTAGATAGGCGTCGCTATTGTTCGCCTTTGGGGTTGGTCACCATGAACGTGCTGCTGTCGCCGCAGCCCCCCCTTTTCCCTCACCAGCACGAAACCGCCCGACGCTCTCCTACACGGTCTAGTATGTTCCTTCACCCTTTCCCTCGATGCTTGTCATGCCTCCGTGCTTGTCTCAAGGTCTGCGCCATGAACCCGATTATGAGTGCTAACATTACTAGTGTCTCCATTCCACAGCACCATGGCGAACAGCCGGAAAAGAAAAGCAGACGACGACGTTGACGAGATGTCCGTCTCACCCCAGAGCTCTCCCGCCATCCAGACCCGACAGCTCTCTCGTCCGTCCAAGAAGATCCGATCGAACGACCTTATTGGGCGTCCCTTGACTCTTCCCCGCCTACTCGAGACTCTCGACGCCACGCAGCTGCGAATGGTTCTTCAGACCATCTGCGAGCGGCAGCCGGAGATTGGAGAGGAGGTTGTAAAGAGTGCACCGAGACCGTCTGTGGCCTGCGCCCTCCAAGTACTTCAACAGTACCAGGACAGAATGCGGGAAGCGTTCCCCTACGGCGAATCCAGTTCCGATTATACATACTATAGAGTGAAGCAACCTCTCGTCGCCCTCATCGATGCCCTGACGGATTTCACTCCGCAATTTCTCCCGCCTAATGAGTCACAAGCTGCCGTTTCGCTGCAATATCTGGATGGGGCGACCAAGGTGGCCCATAGTCTCCCGGAATGGGAGAGTCAGAGCTATCGACATCATAAAGAAAATGTTTACGACGAGATCTCGAGAGCTTGGGCATTGGTCATCAACGAGGCATCCAAGAAGGGTGCCGGCTTCGTTTTGCATTCGGGAGGCTGGGACCAAATCCTGCAGAAACATAATCAGCAGTCTGGCGGCCGGTTGGGCAGTGCGATAGCCGCCATGGCTGCCAATGTTGGTTGGGTTGGCGGAGGACCTAACGCAGCCGGTCCGAGCAACTCCAGCCAGAATCCCTCCATTCTGGACCAACTGATGGCCGGGAATTATGGATCTCCCGTGCGTGTGGGGCCTTGGTAGAGCTTGCCCTTGCACGATGAAATCGGTCACGGGTAGATGAGGGTTTAACGGTCGATATACCGATGGTGGAGGATCTGGTTTACCGACAAAGCAGTGGTCATCGAGTGTTCAGCGGCATGCGGGAGCATACATCGACCTGGTGGAGGCATTGCATATGCAACTTCATGACGTTCTTACGACTACATTCTTTTCTTTTCTTTGTCCGTTAGCATGGGAAGGAGCATAGATTTGGTCAGCCGAGGGTGTACGGTTGTAGTGTCTGGCGTTCTTGTTGCTATCACGTTTTGTTCATCTAAGGATGTTCTGGTGATTTCGCTCGATATTTTGACTGTCCTCCCTATCCTCCGAATTTGCTCGTTGGATCAGCCGGGATGGGGGATATATTTGAGTTATCCATTGTGGACGCTATCTTGGTCTTTTGCAGCGGCCTGTGCTCACGGTTGGATCCTACCAATATAACCAGAGTCACTCAGTCCGGTGGTGGGCACCGTTTTTCTCGGCGTTGTAGGCATGTGTCCTTGGTGAATACGTTTATAGGTAGACAGCCGTCAGCGACTAGATTAAAAGGCGCGGGAAGCAGCGATCAATTCCGAAAGAATATCCCGAATTGTATGTACCTGCGAGCGGCCTCCACTGGACTCGACTGATGTTCATATGTGTGTGTGTATATGATGTGTTCAATACGAGGAATTGGGTGTCTGTATCTGTAGACGGCAGGGGCTAATAGACTGCCGTAGCTACAAACAAATTCAAAGGCAGCTGTCGCAATGCCCTCCTTGGCCCAGCGGCCTTGAGGAGTTCCTGTTCAATACGTGAGCTCGAAAATTGAGCACATGGATCTAGAGGCAGCGGTGGCACCGTAGCCAACGCCGCCGGGTCCCATTGTCCTAGCGTAGTCCGAATCATCAGACATACCCCTATTTGACTTGCAATGGCCACACTAGCTTCGCTTCAAAATTCCATACGTATGTTATGATTCTCATTCGACAAATGACGGGTCACACCATGAGGCAGAATAGCTACTCATGTGTCGGTGAATCAGCCCGATTGAGCTCTGGTCGTCGCTGGACATAAGTTTTCCTACATGCGATGTTGACCTGTATATTGCTGGGCACCTCAGGCACGGTATCGAGGCAGATATACACGCAGAACAGAGGCGCACACGTATATCCACGCAGAGAACAAGCCCATACCCACGGACACATATACTAGCACACGAAAACGCCGCTCTCGCCACTCCTGAACCAGCAGCAAACACTGGCGAAAACCATGCCTCGCGCCACGAGACCCCGAAGAGCCATGACCGCCATCGCGGCTGTGATACTAGCTCCAACCGAGGCACGAGCGGTGTGCACTACTGAGACTCAGCAGTCGGCAAACACGACAGGGTCAGCGAGGATGTCCGTAAAGCTGTCCCCTCCGACTGTGTCGCTGTCCATGACGCCCGAGTTTTCCGTCGTCCTCCCGACCTATACCACAACAACGATGATGACGACGACGACTTTAACGACGATACCAACCGACCCCCTGCCCTCTCCCCCAACCAACATGACAACCACGGCAGCAACGACAGCGGCAGCGACGACAACAGCGCCGCCAGCGCCTAGTGGAAATGGCTCCTACTCCAAGTACCTGGACTGCCCCGAAGGGTCCGGGCTCGCATGTCTCGAGGTCATCGCCGTCGAGGGCGCCATGCTGCTGGTCGTTGCGGTCGCCGCGCTCATCATGTTCATCGTGGGTTTTGGTGGGCGGCGGGGGCGTGATGCGGCGCTCAGGAGGATGATGGTCAAAGGCAGGGGGGGGGGGGGGG
>QJNU01000045.1:154127-219185 GCA_004154915.1 Monosporascus ibericus | reverse complement strand
ATAATATTTTAAAACCTGTTTCGTATTAATTTAAGCTTTTTGAATTTTTGCTTTATTATTATGCTTATGATTATTAAAAAATATATAGACTTAAAAGATTATATTATGGTGTAGCTATAATTGAACACCGTTTAATTTTATGATTTTTTGTTATTTTTTTAAATGACTCTTGAGCTTTAAAAAACTCGGTGGGGCGTGAAGGGGGTGGTGCGTGAAGTGGGTCTCTGACTTATTTTGTCTCGCGTGTTGCGATGGGCACTATCATGTGGCACACGTTACAATGAAAACTTAAGCCCTCTGATCGCGATCAGTCGTTGCATCACATCCCTGCCGAAGCCAAAATCGGAGCTGTACTCGTATGAGATTCTACAAGTATTATGGAAACAACTTATGATTTTGGGCTCGAAGCCCGCGTTGGACAATCCAGTGAGGAGTGAATTGTCATAGAACATGAGAAATGCTTTCCTGGAACATTCCAATTCAATTTGTGTAGACGAAGTACAGCTCAAAGCGCTAGGATGATTTCTCCACCTATTTCAAATGTCGCAAAATAGGGGCCACTTGCTTAGTCATCAATCCCCTGAGACCCTGTAACAACGTTGTTCCGGGGCTCTCACACTATATACAGAGCTTCCTATCCACTGCTCTCGAGAGCCTAGATTATCCACCGCAATTTACACTTTCCACACTCTATGCAACCTTTCCTCGCGATCAGCCTAACTGTGACATCAAAAGTAGTATCATAACCTTTCAGGCTCAACGAAGAGCATAACTCAGGCGCGCCCCCAATAACTCAATGGCTATAGAATATCAAGTTTCATCCCACACTTTATGAAGTCTGCCAATACGCGTTCCATTGGTGTTACATAAGTAGTGTCCGTAAGACCATTAAGGCCAAGTCTAACTATCAGCATACCTCCGACTCGTTCTTCTAAGTCGAAAACAAACGACCCAGAGTCGCCGCGCGAAGAAAGCATCGTTACTGTTATACACGTCCAGAGTGAGCTTGACAATACATCGCTCTTCGGAAATAATTTCTCGCCCATCGTCAAATGGTGACCGTGTTAGTGGCTTGATATTGTTTGCCAACCGAAGGTGACATCGGTCTTACGCCCTTTCTTCGCAACCCAAATGGGCGGACTGTTCTCCCAGTCTGAATGTGTCCACATCTCTGCGATAGGAATCACCTCCTGTTTCAATAATAGTATATCATCATCAAGTAAATCAAAAAACTTCTGCCTAGTGGTGCTTTTGCTTTAAAGGTGTCTCTGTGTAGACCAGTGACCTCGATACGCATTCGGTTCTTGAGCTCTCTCAATTGAGCACGATGTTTGTCGGGATCTAACTGAATTAATGCCCAGTCGGTAAGCCAAGCACCATCTTGCAGGGCAACCTGGTGGCCGTAGTATATATAGCCGATAACTCTTCAATCCACTGGTTCCAATGACCTTAACATTGAGCCACCATCGAGGCTGATTGTTTGCGTCAGAAGAACTCTGTCAAGTTTCTGTCGCTGTTTTCTCATCCGAAAGTTCGAAACTCTCTTGAATCAAGGCGGTTCGAGTTTGCTATCAATTTTCTAAATTAGTAATACTGTTCTTGTGATGTCCCAAAACCTCATTGCCTGGCTGCACCACCGGTTTAGGCAAATCTGAACCGAATGAATACTAATAATCGGGTCCGTCTAAATCGCTCCCTCGCTGTACCATATGCCTGCAAGTGAGAGCTAGAACCTTCTCCGAGTTACGGAGGCCAAGGTAGATGCACTTGGTTCCTTGTCTTGTAGGACACTAGTGAGATGCAATACATGTACTGAGGAGGTCAGATAGGGTAGCTTTTGCTACACGCCAAGAACGGCTTGGATCATCAAGCATATGTGATAGTTTTATCATCAGAAATTGAGGTTATCTTGACAGCTCTGACTGTAAGGAGGGAAAGCTCTCTCCAAGCCACTTGGACTGATCGAAGCCCTTTTTTATAGAGCCTGGTGCAGCCCACCAGGGGTGTCTGATTGGAGCCCTTTATACCCCCATTTTTCTATGGCACTTGTGGTAATATATTGAGACCTGATAAAATGCCTTCCTTAATCCACGGTCACTTAGACATGTTTACTTTGTGATGGGCGTTACAGATGGCTGAAATCAAACACATCTCGATCTCCTGAACCGTACGGCTGTTGATATCGACGGCGCAAACAATGGACCCAATAGAGCTGTGAGCAGAAGAGATCCCATGGACCTTATTCGTCCGTCCTCTAAAATTTGGATTGGATAATATGCACAGCGATAGCTACGTCCATTCAGCTTCGTTCGATGCTCCAATGTCCGAATGGCCATCAAATTCCGTGCATGCTCGAAATCCCCCTATCGGCTCAAATCCCATGCCCGACACACCAGTGTTTAGTGTTCTAAAGATCGTATTAGTGATGAGAAGGAAGGCGCGTCAATCATGACAAAGCCAATGTGGTCAAGCCACCAGGGATGGAAAAACCAAACTGGAGGGGCGAGTCCTATCAACTTGAGCGGGTTGGCTCCGGCTTCAGGAAAGATGTTCCCGGGGTAAAATAATGCGAGTGGAATGCCGCAGAGGAACTATGACCTACACTTTTCTTAGCTTCTCATAAGGCAGATGTGGTAGGGAGGTATTCTGTAATTGTATGGGCTGGGAGTTTGGTGCTGGCGGGTCATGATATTGGTGTTATAGCGGGCTAGTCGACGTATTGTAGAGTTTCACTATGTTGCTCCTCTTGATGTATAATAAATTCCAGTCCCTGGTAAATCTCTCCAACTGCTGCTTTATCACGTCCCGTCACGCAGCTCCCTCCCCTAACTGGATTCATTGCCCATTCTGTCCTTAATTACTCGTACAGCCGCCATCAACCACCAAACTCGCCCCCTGCATAAAACTGCTCATCGGCGACGCCAACAATACAATACTGTCTGCAATCTCCTCCATCGTCGCCATCCTCTTCAAAGGCGTCCTGGCGACTTCAGCAGCTAGGGGAGAATCCGGAACCTGCGACATGTACTGCACGAGCAACGGGATCGCAACATAGCTCGGGCAGATGGCGTTGATGCGGATGCCCTGGTTGCCGTATGAGTTGGCATCGCTTTTGGTGAGGCCGATGACTCCTGTGTCTTGAATTAGGTCTTGGGTCAATTAGTCTCGAGAATGGAAGGGGGACGTACCGTGTTTGGAGGTCGAGTATGAGGTTTGGTGAAGGTGGGGAGGGGCTGCAACGAGGCCGAGCATTGATGCGACATTGATGATTCTCCCGCGACCGATTCGGGGCCCAATGTCCCTATTCCACGTTAGTCGCTTAACGAAGTAACAAAGAGGGAGCTTTTTCTTTGGTTCATACTCTTGCTTCAGCATATATGAAATCTGCTCTTTCTGACATCGGTACACGCCGTGTAAATTCACATCCAACACCCTCGTCCACTCCTCGTCATCAATCTCATGCGTCTGCTGTCCACCTCCACTGACACCAGCGTTGTTAACGGCAATATCTAAGCGGCCAAACCTGTCGACTGTTTGGGCAATTCCATGTTTTACTTGCTCGACATTTCGGACATCCATAGTGAGTAAGAGGATGTCCACGTCGGGGTAGAGCTCTTTCAAGGAAGCGCTGGATGTAGCTAGCAAGTCGGCGTTGATGTCGGCGAGGGCAAGTTTTGTGATGCCATGCTTGGCGAAGGCGAGAGCGGTGTGTTGGCCAATGCCTAGATGTTTCTTAGTATGTTTGATGGTGAGTGGTGAGTGCGGGGTGTGTACCTGAAGCAGCACCGGTAATAAAGGCGGAACCTTGGAGTAAACTAACCATTGCGTATATCTATCTAGATATTATGCCAGAATACCCAACAAGCAATGTATAAGTGTTGATATGGACTTTGAAGCTTAGGGCCATGGGAGTCCCCAAAAGTTATAACAATTGGGGAGTTCAGATCAAAACCGCAATCGGCATATGAATCCAACCAGCCGATGCCAGAAACCGGGAAATTTTGCTTGAATAATCCGCAATCCACAGCAAAATGACCGGCATCGTCGAGTTCTCATAGACGGCCTTAAGGCTTCAATCGCGCAAGTTTGAAGGAGTTCACTGCGTGAAATAATCCGATACCAGGAGATACCTTTCTAGCATACTAAATGGCAGAGCTTCAATGTACTTATGGTAGCTTTAGCGTTATGCCACTACAGCATTAAGGCCTTATGCGCTAGAAGGGCCCTATGCGCTAAGCCTTATGTGCTGGAAGGGCCTGACGGCAGAGAGTGGGTGCTTGATAAACTCGGCGAATTTTTATTCCCTCACTGCAGACAATGAACACCTACCTACTGTATATAAGGAGAAAGGAAACACAGCAAGGTGACATAAGAGTTTCGTACTTTAACTACTATACCCCAGATTAAAGAGACCCAGTCTGTTGAAAACAACAACAAGCAAACCGCCATGGCTTCCCTGGTAGACAGCAGTGCTCCTGTAGAGGACATTCAATCATTCATCTCTAGGTTTTATCAATTATCTGATAATCCGGAAGAGAACGAGCCATGGGTCAAAGCATTCACCAGCGATGCTTATGTGCAAATAGGCGCCCAGAAGGCGCTCGGGTCTGAAGGTGAGTTCGGTCAAACCAGCAAGGGCACCCCGAGGTATCGTGTGATCAAGCACTCACACGAACACAGAGATCCGCAAACTTCGCAGCTGGATATGGGATGTCCTCGCAGAGAGCAAGCATACGGTCTCCAAGGTGTTTAAATCAAATGAAGCACCAGAACCCGAGTGCATGTTAATTGGGGATGCTACTTTTTTGACCAAGGATAAGACGCCTGTTAATGCGAGCTGGGCAGGGCACATACAACTGAGGAGGGAAGGGGAGGAATGGAAGCTTGCAAGTTATCGAGTCTGGAGTCAGAATGAGTGATTACTTTTTCGGAGATTCCTAGTTCCTACTGTATTGTAGCCAATCTCCAAGTTGTTTTTACGACAAACAAGTATGACGACGTTGATACAGTCGGGGTGCAAAAGTCTCGGTTTAGTCTCCATCGTATTTTCTTGTAAGAATACACCCCTTGTAGCTAGACAGGGCAGAGACAGGACCCCATATAAATCTTTATAAGAACTTGTCCCAGAGGAGTCGCTGATACGACCCGACAAGGGGCTCGTGGCTCAGTTAAGCTATATAACAATTGGTTTGGTTATATAACATGTCTTTAACATTACTATTATAGTTTAATTATATATAACGACACGGTTTTAGTGTAGATTTAAATAAAATTTAAGATTTAAGGTCTTTAATTATTTCTATATATGATCATTTCTTCATATATAAGGCTATCCATTAATCGCATATTATATACGCAATACTAATTAACGTACCACATAAGCGAACCGAATTATAACGAACCTGTCATACATCCACCTGGAAGTATGAGCAGTATCCGCAATGGGGTCTTGATTTGCAGGTAATAATAAGGCGAGCGATGATTTATTAAGGGTCTGTTCGTTAAAAAGATTTAAAGACTTTTCTTATAGTAAAGAATAACTGCCTTGGCTGTAGGCTTAGATTAATAGCTAAGGAGCGAAACTAAGTAGGTGTTATTTATATAAGAAACCGGTTTATTATATATCTTTTATTTCCAAAATAAGTGTGCCGTAAATTTATATGATTTATGTAATCTGGTTAGATTACCTAAATTATTTAAATCACTTAGTTTACTTGGATCGTTTAAAAGGCCAAGCTTTTTCTATCCGGGGTTTAGCCGCGACAAATCTACGTTAGGCCCAAAAGGTAGGTCTTTTTAAGATAGGAACCCTTGTTCCTGTAACACTATTTCCCCTTTTTAAGGATCTTTATCCCAAAGATAAGAACCGTAAGTTATCACTTTATTTTGTTAGAAAGTGTTAAAGATGTCTTAATTGACTTTACCATAATAAGGCGTATTCAAAAAGAGAAAAGAAAACCTCGGTTAAATTAACGCGAATCCCGTAACAATCGCGCGGATTTTATCAAAACGTTTAATTCTAAAGTTATTTCCTGCTTAAACTGTATTCGTTTTGGTGAACCTAATTGTTTTTACTTGGTTAATATTTCGAATTATAGTTATTATATTTATCGTTAACGTTTAGCTTGTGACGTATTAGTTATGAACTTATTGGTTAAGATTAGGAAGGAGCGAACACGTTTATAAAAAAAGCAGCGTAAGGTATAAAACACTTTAATGGTATATTAGGAGGCTGCCGAAAAGAAAATAAGAGAGTTCGTTAATCGGTTAAAACGTTTTTAATTACAATAGGATATTTTCGAAAAGAAAGCCTTTGCAATCCTAAAAGAAAAATGTGAACTGAACTAATTAAAAGAACAAGAAAAGTTGGAAAAAGAGCAGCGTCGTATGGAGGCAAAATAAGCGCAGCTTGTTTTTGAGATTAATGCCATTGCGGAAGCGTCTATTTCCTTCGACTAAAACGCCGTAGGTTTGAATTTAAACGGGGGACCTTTATCGCTTACGATTTTAGCCGCATTAGAAACGGTCGGTCAGGATTTTGCCGGTAAAACGTTTTAATTAGGTTTATCGTATTCGTTAAATAGCTGAATGGTTCCTAAGTATTTTTTTCGTATAAATATCCTTCTTACTTAATTAGGTATTAGATTTTGTTTTTAATTATTTTAAAGTCCAGTATTTTTTCGATTTTGTATTTATTATCGTTTTTTTGATCTTTAGGCTTATTTTTAGCGGGGTGTTTTTAGGTGTTAGTTTAAGTAAGGAAATGTGAAAAATAAGGTGTATTTTTATTATCTTGAGTAATGACAATCGGTAATTGGTTTTGGAAATGACTTTATTAATTTTAAACGGAATAAGTTTCTTGAAATCGAGCTTGTCGCTAGGTTTTTTGGTCGTAATTTGTGAGATGTTTGATATTGCGTTTTGTTTTTAACGTAGCAGATAGATATTGTTTCCTTTCGTTAAAATCGGTTCCTTACTTTTCTTTTTGTTGTAATATTAGGCTATTTTTTGTTAAAGAAAACGTAATTCGATTTGTAATCGGGATTGTATCGCTTTGATTTCCGTTATTATTGTTTCTGCTTTAAGAGCTATAGTGGTAATTATAAAAGTTTTATATATTCATTACTTTGGTCGTTAGATTATTACCTTATATCCGTACATAGCTATATGGGAGGAAATGCTTATATTTTCGTTAGTAAACGTATTATAAACCATTTATGTTAATAATAGCAGCTTTACTTAATTGTTTTGCTGGTAGTTAATATAGTTTCGAAGGTATTATTTTAAGGTTTAATTTAGTCGTTCCGTTTAACTATTTAGTTAAAGATGGTAGGTTATTTAGAACTTAAGCTTAGTACCTATTTGTTTAAAAAAGTTGGTGCCGAATTTGGACGCAAAAGCTTGTTTTAGTTAGAAATAATCTTTTTTAGTATTTCGTATTTATTAAGGTAGTGTTGGATAAATGCATAGGCCAGTTGTTTTGCCGTTATAGTTTTTTTAAAAGGTAGGAAATACTTATATGTTACGAGAAGAGTGTTCTCATCCCAAGGACTTACCTTTGAGGCCTAGCGCGGGAGTGCGCTACGGCTAAAGGTCGGCCAAGGGGCTTGGCCCTCAAGTGATCTAGGTGATATAAGTGATCTGGGACTAGATCACATGGATCACATAGATCTACGATACACTTATTAAAAGACAGTTGGATATATAATAAACCGGTTTCCTATATAGATAGCCCCTACCTAGTTTCGCTCCTTAGCTATTTATTTAAGCTTTTAACTAAAGATAATTATACCGTTTTTTAATTAAGGGAAAGGTTTTTAAATCTTTTTAACGAATAAGATTTTTAATAATTTATTTCTTGCCTTATTATTACCTGCAAATTAAGACCCTATTTCGGATACTGCTTATATTTCCAGGTAGATATATAATAGGTTCGTTACATTTTAATAACTCCTTAATTAATAGTCGACGGATAATTTTAAGCCTAATCGGGCATAAGCTTTTTTGAACATAATAAAGACGAGATTATAAAATGACGTTTAAAAAACAAATGATACACCCGATTCCCGTTATAAACTAATAAAGGATTAGTAACCAGATTAAATAATTTACCCTTTATCGAAAAAGTTCTTTAATTAATTAATAATATTATGCTTTTTATAACCCATAATAAAGAAAAACCTTTTTTTTAAACCTAACAACTAACCCCGGTTCTAAAAAATATTATTAAGGTTTAAGGAGATTCGGAAAGGAAAAAGAACTAATAATCCAGGAATTTTAATATCTAAAAGGAAAAGAAAAAGAACTTTCCCCTAAAGAGAAAATGGAGATCCTATTGCGCAAAATCCAAGCCCTGGAAAAAGATAAAGAAAAAAACCCCAGCCCTTTAAAAAAAAGGATGGCTTAATTTACCCGAGAAATAAAGGAAAAAACCTTAACACCCTTATTATTCGGCCCTAATCGGTACCGCAAAGCCATTATCTTACCCCCTAGCTATTATGAAAGGCCGGAAATTAAAGGCTATAACCCAATTACCCCGAAGCCTTATAACGGAATTATAAATATGGAAGGTTTTTTCGTCCAAGTTAAAACTTACCTTAAGTTTTACCAAAGTTTTTTAACGGAAAATTATCAAAAGGTAATAATTATTTCCCAGTTGCTTACTGGACGAGCTTTTTTATAATTCGAACTTATTATAAAGGATTACTTTAAGAATTACCTTAAGGAATCTTTAAATATTACTAATTACATCTTTAACGGTTACCGATACTTCGAAAATCGAATATAAATTATATTTAGAAACCCAGATAAGGAATAATACGTAATAAAACAATTATACCTTTTTTATTAAACCAAGTGAATTATAGAATATACGACAAAATTTAACCGTTTGGCCGTAATTTTTAATTTACTTAAAGCGCGTTATTTTATCCTTTTTACGACGGCTTAAAACCTTAAGTTAAGGATAAAATATATATAATATCCAAGATAGGATCCTTTAAGGAACATACCGATAAAGCAATTATCGTTAATTAACGTACCTTTAACCGATACTTCGAAAAAAAGGAACTAATAAACGAAATAACGACAAAAGCTTTAGCAGCCGAACTAAGAAGGATAAGGGCAAGCCTTAAAAGAAAGTAAGTACCGTTTTAAAAAAGCCTCAGAAAAACAAATTTAATATAGAATGTTTTAACTATAACAAAAAGAGATATTTTAAAAACGAATGCCGCTCCCTTATTAAAAGGAACTCCAAAAAAAAGGGATTCCTTAACCTTAGAAAAAAGTTAAAACGGTTAAATAAGAAACCGGCAGTAAGGCAAAAAGGAAGAGAATAAAGTTAGCTCGACTTTTCCAGCTAGAATTTATTATTACCATTACCATTCAGATTTAAAACGATATCCCAAAGTACGAAAAATGCCCTATTTACCAGGACTTTAAGGTTAAAACCTGCAAGTATTACCCCGGATAAACGGCCTCCAGGATGGCCATAAAGTTAGGATGTTTCTGCCATTTTGATACCTTTTAGTACGAGATGTACGATAAGAATAGTTAGTTCCGACCCGACGTTAATAATTACGGATAGTTGTTTCCGGAGCTTCGAGAGCTTCCCGAATATACGGTATATACTAAACCCCGAAAAGACTAGCATAAGTCGTTGCATTTTACCGTTTGTTACGTCGACGATTATCTTATTTATTTAAAAGTTAAAGAAGATAATAACTTTTAGCCCGGATGGAACGAGGAGATATTTACCGAACCAGATGACGAATGTAAATGTACAAAAACTTCCCGATAATCAAAATACCTTAAATCTTGTTATTTATATCCCGAATTAAAATAAAGTTAGAAAGCCATATCGTAAGGATATTTATGTTATTTTCCGATATTTTATATTTAATACGAACTTTTAAAGGTGAAAATACCTTTTTCGGAAGTTCATATTTCTAATTATATAACTCGAAAGATACAAGATTAAGGATTGAACTCGAAAAGAATAATTATTTTCAAATGCAGATATGGCAAGAAAACGTAATTTAAATACAAAAACGATTAACGTATTAAGCACGTTATTCGAAAGGCGCGCGAATGGAGACTTTCTTAGGCTGGATATTATCATAAGTTAAAAAAACGCTAAAGGCCCTTAAAAATAGGGTATCGAAAAGTCCTAACTTACAAGATTTTATATAAAGTAGTAAAAGAATTACGTAGCTAGATTAAAATTCTACTTTAATACAAAAATAGCATATTTAAAGTTATAATTAACTTAAAAGCCGAAGGTAACTTTATCTTTCCTGTAGCGGCAAAAAAACATTAAGTTTTTTAAAGGTATAAGTTAAAATCCTATAAATTACGCATAGTAAACGAAAGCCTATTTAAATACGAGAACGGACAAATTTTGCGAAAAATAAAAGAACTTCCCGTTTGGATCTAAGGATACCAAAAACGAATTTCGTTAGATATTGCCGACATTTCCGAACATAACATCATCCTGGGAATACCGTAGTTTAGGACCAGCAATCTATATATTAACTGGAAATACCAAATACTTTTTTGGGAAAGTAATAGAAACCCACCTAAGGAGAACGAACAGGAAATCTGTTATATTATTAAAAAGGTATAACTGCTAGATCAGGCCGGAACGGTATTACCTGAATATCAAAAATATAAAAGATTATTTAAAAAAAAAAAAAATTACAAGTTATTATTATATAGTTAATGGGATCACCGAATACCTATTAAGAAAGGACATTATCCTAAACTTTATAAGATTTATTATATAAACCCTGAAAAGTTAAAAGTTTTATGGAAAATTATTTAATTCGATTTGAAAAGAGGATATATTCGACTTTTTAATTCTTTTGCTAGATACCCCGTCCTTATGGTACTAAAAATTAAAGACGGAAAATAAAAGATTAACGAAAACGGAAACCTGGTTTTCAGAAAAATTATTAACTACAGGTAGCTAAACGGTATTACGATCAAGAATGGATACCTTTTAACCTTTATAAATATACTAAAGAAAACGTTAGCAAAGCTAAATAATTTACTGCATTTAATTTTCGAAACGGTTATTAACGTATTAAAATGGCTAAAGGAAAAGAATGCAAAACGGCATTTGGAACGATATATAAATTTTACGAATACCGAATAATACCTATGGAACTTATTAATACTTCCGCCAGTTTCCAATGCCTAATTATGACCACTTTACGGAAATATCTGGATAAGTTCGTATTTGTCTACCTCGACGACATTCTTATTTATTCCGAAATTTTAAATGAGTATAAATAGCATATAATTTAAATACTCCAAACTTTAAATAAGGCAAATATCCAAGTTAACCCAACCAAGAACGTATGGTATATATAAAAGCTAAACTTCCTTAAATATATACTTACCCCCGGCCAAATTTAAATTTAACTCTTTAAAATAAAAGCAATTAAAAATTAACCTATTTTTAATAAGACGACCGTTACCGATATCCGACAAATCCTGGGATTTACGGATTACGTACGAAACTTAATTAAAGAATACGGAGATATAATCAAACTATTAACAAAACTTAGTACCAAAAGATACGTTAATAAAGAATTTAAGCTTTTAAAAAATGCAAAAGAAAATATTTTAGATCTTAAAAAACGCAATTATTAATAAACCTATAATAAAACTGCCCTTAACGTAAATAAAAGAAAGCGCCTAAAAACGGATACTTCGGATTACGTACTAGGTACCGTCTTAAAATAATTAAAGGACAACAATAAATAATACCCAATGGCCTATTATTTAAAGGCATTCCGAGATGCAGAATTCAGATACCCGATTTACGATAAAGAACTGCTAGCAATTATTAACGTTTTTAAGGAATAAAAACCCTTCCTTAATAAAATTAAAAAACCCTTTAATATTTACTCCGATCATAAAAACCTTACCCGGTTTATAAAAGCGCAAAATTTAAACAAATGACATAAAATCTGAATAATTTTCCTATTAAGATTTAACTTTAAAATATATTATATTAAGGGAAAAAAAACATCCCGGCGGATATTCTTAGTTACAAAGGCGATTATAATCCTAAGGTTCCTAAGCGAAACATACAAATGCTATAGTACAACCAAAATGGTACTATATAATTATGCGAGATTTTAAAAAAACTAACCCTTAAATTTTTAACACGATTTCGAAGTTCTTACGACATAAGAGACAAGAGATTTAACAGCTAAAAGAACAGCTAAAAAGCCAGCTGTTATATTATAATAAAATTTATGTTCCCAGGAACTAATAGAAACAATTCATAAGGGAATTCCACGAAAGCTTATTACACTAATATCAAAAAATCTTTAAGATTACCCGACGATTATAAGAAAGGTACAACTTCCCAAAACTACGCCGAATAATTAAAAAGGTTATTAAGAATTACAACATTTACAATAAGGCCAAAACAATACGCCATAAGCCTTATAAGCTATTATAACTTACCAACATTCCTAACAAAATATAAAATACCATAACTTAGGATTTTATTACCAGCCTTTTTCCATTTAAAAACCTAATAACTAAAATCAAATACGACGCAATCTGGGTAATCGTTAACAGACTCACCAAATATGGATACTTCTTACCTTTTAAAGGAACTGCGATGGCAGAACAATTAACTTATACATTTATCTGATACTACCTCAACAAATATGGAATACCAGAAAAAATCATTTCTGATCGAAACAAGCTTTTTACGTCCAAGTTTAACACCAGCTTTTTTAAACAAATAGGTGCTAAGCTTAAGTTTTCGACAGCTTATCACCCATAAACGGATAGTTAGATAGAACGATTAAACCAGATCTTAAAACAATACCTTTAAAGCTATGTTAACTACCAGCAAAACAATTAGGTAAAATTACTACCATTGGCACAAATAACCTATAACACGTTTACTAACGAAGATATGGGCATCTCCCCCCATATAGCTATGTATAGATACAAAGCAATAACCTAACGACCAAAGCAACCGATATATAAAACTCTCGTAATTACCACCATAACTCCCCGAACAGAAGTAATAATAACTAAAATCAAGATGATACAGTCCTACCTACGAACCGAATTGCGTTTTTTCCAGCAAAAAATTGCCCAATATTATAACCCAAAAGAATTAAAGAACTAATTTTAACGAAAGAAAATAAGGTTTACTTATTACGTTAAAAACAAAACGTAACGTTAAACATCTCACAAATTAAAACCAAAAAACCTAACAATAAACTTAATTTCAAAAGACTTGGTCCATTTAAAATTAAGAAAGTTATTTCCAGAACCAACTACCGATTATTACTACCTAAAATAATAAAGATACATCCCGTTTTTCACATTTCCTTACTTAAACTAGCACCTAAAAACGCCCCGTTAAAAATAAGCCTAAAAATCGAAAAAGACGATAATAAATACGAAGTCGAAAGGATACTGGATTCTAGAATAATTAAGAACAAAATCCAGTACCTAATTAAATAGGAAGGATACTTACATAAAGAAAATATTTAGGAACCATTTAATCACCTAACAAATACGATAAACCTAGTTAAAACGTTTTACCGGCAAAATCCTAACCAACCGTTTCTAACGCAGCTAAGGTCGCGGGCGATAAAGGTCTCCCGCTTAAATCCAACCTTACGGCGTTCTAATCGAAGGAAATAAATGCCTTTATTATAACATCTATCTCGGAAGTAAGCTACGTTTACTTTACTTCTATCTGTTGCCGTTTTTCTTTTATTCTTTCCCGTTTTTTTAATTAATCCAATTTTAAACCTTCTTTTAACGTTTTTAACGCCCATCTTTTAAAAAGATCTTGTTAAAAACGCAAACGTTTTAATTTTCTAATAAACTCCTTCGATTTTTTATTTTAACGACGCCTTAATTCGTTTACTTCCTTTTCCGCTACTTTTTAATACGCCAAAAAATTATCCTTAACTTCCCGCTGCTCCCTTTAAAAACGCTTTTATATTTCGTTCATTTTTCTTAAGGAATTTATGGTTAAAATGTCGTAAGAAAAACGTTGGCGACAAGTACAATTATTACAACTTAAGTACTTTAAGGCGTAAAAACATTCGGCCTCGTTAAATCGAACATAATGAAAATACGGAAAAACCTTAATACCAAATTTCTTAATTAAGTCAGTACGATTATCCCGAAAATCGCGCTAGTTTAAACGAAGTTTTTTTTTCTGTTTTTTAATACGGCCTAACATAATAAAGGTTAACCAGGTCCAGAAGTGGGTTTAGTAAGAAAAAATGACTTACTGTTTTTATCTTTAGGACAAAGATCCTTAAAAAGGGGAAATAATATTACGAAAACAGTGTTCTTATCCCAAGGACTTACCTTTAAGGCCTAGCGCGGGAGTGCGTTATGGCTAAAGGTCAGCCAAGGGGCTTGGCCTTTAAGTGATCTAGGTAATCTAAGTAATCTGGGACTAGATCATATGGATCAAATAGATTCACGATACACTTATTAATAAATAGTTGGATATATAATGAACCGGTTTCCTATGTAGATAACCCCTATTTAATTTCGCTCCTTAGCTATTAATCTAAGCTCTTAATTAAAAGCAACTATACCGTTCTTTAATTAAGGGAAAAGTCTTTAAATCTCTTTAACGAACAAAACCCTTAATAAATCATTCCTCGCCTTATTGTTACCTGCAAATTAAGACCCCATTTCGGATACTGCTCATACTTCTAGGTGGATGTATGACAGGTTCGTTACATTATATTTAGTAAATCTGTTAACGATTATTTAAATTTCATCGTATTCGACTTTAATAATTAGGTTTTTAGATAAAGGAAAGCTGGTAATGAAATTTTAAGTTATGGTATTCCATGTTTTGTTAGGAATATCAGTAAGTTGTAACAGCCTATATGGCTTATGGCGTGCTGCCTGGGCCTTATTATAAATGTTGTAATTTTTGACGATGTTTTTAATTACTTGGCGTAATTTTAAGAAGTCGTACTTTTTCTGTAACCGTTAGGTAATTTTGAAGATTCCTTAATGTTTATGTAGTAGGTTTTCGTAAAATTCCCTCACAAATTATTCTTATTAGTTCCTGGGAATATAAATTTTACCACGGTATAGTAGCTAATCTTTTGGTTATTTTTTTAATTAATAAACCTTTTTCTTTTCGTTCGTATCGTAGGAATTTCGAAACCGTATTAAAAGTTTAAAGGTTAGTTTTTTTAGGATTTCGCATAATTATATAATATTATCTTTATTATATTATAGTATCTGCATATTTCATTTGGGAACCTTAAGATTATAATCGCTTTTGTAATTAAGAATATTTGTTTGGATGTTTTCTTTCTCTTAGTATGATATATTTTAAAATTAAACCTTAATAAAAAAGGTAACGTACCACACAATTAAACGGACCAAACAATTAAGCGGACCGGTTTTTGGCACCTCGCAACAACAAATTCAAATAATTCAACAACAACATATCGCATTAATTAAAATTAATCGGATTCTTCTTCGCTAAACGTATCTACAACTTCTTCACAAGTACGCGCATTATGTCCGGGCTTGCCGCAGACGCCACACTTCCGTTCCTTAGTTTCAACCCTCTTGCAACGACCCTCTCCAGTTATTGTTAGCTGCATTTTTTTACCACCCCCTTCCTTCTCGGCCAAAAAAGCTTATCCTTCTTATATAGTAAGTATTCCTCCTTCTTGAAAACGTTTGTTTTTAATTTTGTAACGTTTGTTAAGGACGTAATTGGTTTCGCGCAATTAAGTAACCTCTTGTTCCAGGAAAGCAACTTTATACTAAAGCACCAGGTAACTTTTAGCCAACAGATTAACCGATTTAACGATTTTTGTCGGCGAACTACCTTAATAATTTCTAATCCTCCTCTGTAAATAACGTCCTTATTTTATTACTTTACGGATATTTATAAGGGTTTTCGTAAAGGGCGAAAGACTAAAACCGGCGGAGGTAAACGGAAAAACGGTTGGTATAGGTATAACTAAAGGAATTTCCAAATCGGATAGGACGTTATTAAAATCGAATGGAACAAGTCCAGCTTTAGTAAATCCTGATTTAATATTATCGGACGTTATGGCAGCTTTAAACGCGTCGTAAAAACCGGTAAGAAAATCTTTTTTCGCGATATAAGTATAATAACGTCGCATTAAACCTTCGATATAAAGCGAATAAGCGCGCTTTAAAACGGAAAAGCAGAATACGTTAAAAGGTTAAAACCGATAAAAGAAATACGCAGGCATGCAAAATATAATAATACCGTAATTCGCGCAATATTTTTCGAATTCGATCGAATGATAACTTTCGTGGCCGTCGAAAATAAAAAAACGTTTAGTTCCTTTCGTACGCGTTTATATATACTTATTAAAGTGTTAAATTTATTCTAAACCTAATTCGTTCGTTATCCAGCCATTATGGCTTATACCAACTTTTTAATCGGCTGGTAATAGGTTATCGCAATATTAAAAACTAAAGTAGGTTTTTCCCGCCAATATAATAAATAACGGCAAAACCCAACCTTGCAAATTAATAGCCTAAATAATTATAACCTATTCCCGATTCCCTTATTGCGCTTATTTAAGTCTTTTACGTTTTTTAGCACTTATAATTATCATACCGGATACCATTAAAAACCTTATTAAAAAACCCGTTTCGTCGAAGTTATAAATATCCTCTTTTACGATACCGTACTTTGCGATTATAGCCCGAACGAGTTCGAACCATTTGCGAAATACCTCTGGATCTTCGTACCGTATCCGTTAATAATCGATTTTTCGATTTAAACGCGTCTTAAGTTTTTTTTGCCGTCTAATAAAATTCGACGCCTAATTAACTCCGACGCGCGTCGTAACCCGTTAAGCCAGCAATAAATTCGCCATATCTTCAACGTATTAAAGCCGGACAGGAAACGCTCGCGTATCTAGGTTAAGGACTCTTTTAATAATGGATTTCTTTTCGGTCGGCGTTAATATTTGCCTAGGATGGATAATATCGGTTCGGGCGCGTCGACCGTTATATCGGGCCTTTAAGGTCGTTTTGGCAACTTCATATATAAAACTAAATGTCGCATAACTAAGTTTCGGGTTTCGTTTCTTAGCCTAAATGGCTAGGTTTATTCTCGCTTCTTTAGTAAGTCGTTCCATATTGTTGGTATTAAGGAATGGGCAATTAAAGTTAGGTAATTAGGATGTTCGCAAAATTGGTCCGCTTAATTGTTTGGTCCGTTCAATTGTGTGGTACGTTATCCAAAATATATGTCGTTTGTTTAATTTTTGTACCTTTATAAATCTAATAAGGCTTTTATAATTAAAGTAAATATTAAAAGGTTTTTTGATTTTATTAAGGAAAGGTTTTTATTTCTTAAAAGTATTAATAATTATTAAACTTCTTTATTATAAATCGGATATTTAAGTTTTGCATTTCGAAATGCTTTTAAGGAATAAGTTATTATTTATTATTATCCTTTAATTTTTCCACAATAGTACTTCATGCGTAATTTAAAGCGTTTACTTTTAGGCGTTTTTTTTACATTAAGTAATTTTATTATAAGTTTATTAATAATTGCGTTTTTTAAAATCTGGGGCGCTTTTTTTGTGTCTTTTAAAAGCTTAAATTTCTTATTAACGTACTTTTTAGTAATAAACTTCGTTAATAATTTAATTATATTTTCTTATCACTTAATTAGGTTTCGTACGTAACCCGTAAATTTTAAAATCTGCCGGATGTCGGTAACGGTTGCCTTATTAAGAATGGGCCAATCCTTAACTACTTTTATTTTAAAGCGTTAAATCTAAATTTAGCCGGGGGTAAATGTATATTTTAAAAAGTTTAGCTTTTGCGTATGCTATATGTTTTTAGTTAGGTTAATTCGGATATTCGCCTTATTTAGGGTTTAAAATACTTAAACGATATGCCTTTTGTGTTTTTTTAAAGTTTCGGAATAAATAAGGATGCCGTTAAGGTAAACAAATACGAATTTGTTCAGGAATTTTCGTAATATGGTTATAACCAGATGTTGGAAACTGGCGGGGACGTTGGTAAGTCCCATGGGTATTATTCGGTGCTCGTAAAGTCCGTATATCGTATTAAATACCGTTTTCTTTATTTTGTTTTTTTAGCTATTTTGATACGGTAATAACCGTTTCGAAGATTAAATGTAATAAATTATTTAACTTTATTAACGTTTTTTGAATATATTTATAACGGTTAAAAGGTGTTTATTTTTAATCGTAATATCGTTTAGCTATCTGTAATTAATTATTCTTTTGAAAATTAGGTGTTTTATTTTCGTTAATCTTTTGCTTTCCGTTTTTGGTGTTTTGTACCATAAGGACGGGATATCCAGCAGAAGAATTAAAGGGTCGAATATATCCTTTTTTTAAATTAAGTTAAATAGTCTTTTACAAGGCTTTTAACTTTTTAAGGTCTATATGGTAAATTCTATAAAGTTTGGGGTGATATTACCTTTTAATAGGTATTCGGTAATCCTATTAACTATATGGTGGTAACTCGTAGTCTTTTTTATCTTCAAACAGTTTTTTAAATCCTTAATATTCACGTGGTACTTTTTCGGTTTGGTCTGGCATTTGTACTTCCTTGATGACATAACAGACTCCTTACTCGTCCTTTTCGGGTGGCCTTCTTTTATCCTTTTAAAAAAGTGTCTGGTATTTCTAGTTAATATGTAAATTGCTGGTCCTAAGCCACGGTATTCCCAGGATGATGTTATGTCCAGAAATGTCGGTAATGTCCAACGAAATTCGTTTTTGATATCTTTAAATCCAAACGGGAAGTTTTTCCGTCTTTCGTAAAACTTAACCGTTTTTATACTTGGATAAACTTCCGTTTATTATGCGTAATTTATAGGCTTTTAGCGTATATTTTTAAGAAACTTAATGTTTTTCTGTTACCGTGGGAAAGATGAAGTCGTTTTCGGTTCTTAAGTTAATTATGATTTTAAATATCTTATTTTTATACTGAAGGTGAATCTCGATCTAGTTACGTATCTTTTATGTTATTTTGTATAAGGTTTTATAAACTGACGCTTTTCGATGCCTTAGTTTCCAAAGTTTTTAACGTTTTTTAATTAATGCTGTTTGCTTACAAAGAAGCGTTTTTATTTTCGGGCTTTTTCATAGCGTGCTTGGTATAATAATTATTTATGCATTTGTACCATTTTTCTTTTTGCCGAATTGGTATTTGAACGTAACTGTTTTCTTTAGGTTTAACCTTTAGTTTTGCATTTTTCGAGTTATAAGGTTAGAAATGTGGATTTTCGACGGAGGTGTTCCGATATTTAGGAGTTCGTATTAGATGTAAAGCATCGGGGAATAATATAAGTATCCTTACGATGTGGCCTTTTAATTTTGTTTTAGTTCGGGATATAGATAATAAGATTTAGAGTATTTTAGTTATCGGGGAGTTTCTATATATCTGTATTCGTTATTTGGTTCGATAAGTATTTTTTCGTTCTATTTAGGTTAAAAGCTATTATTCTTTTTAGCTTTAAAGTAAATAAGATAATTGTTTTGGTAAAAAAGCGGTAAAGTGTAACAAATTATGCTGATTTGTTCGGGGTTTAATATGTACCGTATATTCGGAAAGTTCGTAAAATTTCGGGGATATTTGTCCGTAATTGCTAGCGTTAAATCGGAACTGACCTTTTTTATGATGCATTTTATATCAAGATGTGTTAAAATGGCAGAGGTATTTTAGCTTTATAGCTATCCTGGAGGCTATTTATCCGGGGTGATATTTGTAAGTTTTAGGTTTAAAGTCTTAGTAAATAGGGTAATCCTTATATTTTGAGATGTCGTTCTGGATTTAAGTGATGGTGCCAATAGTCAATTCTGGCTGGAAGGGAATCGCATTAACTTTTTTTTTTCTTTTTGCCTTATTATCGGTTTCTTGTTGAACCGTTTTGGCCTTTTTTTAGGGTTGAGGAATTCTTCCCCTTTTAAAGTTCCTTTTTGCGGAAAAACGATATTCGCTTTTAGAATATCCCTTCTTGCCATAGTTAAAATATTTTATATGGGACCTATTTTTTTAAGTTGCTTTGAAACGGTATTTACTTCTTTTTAAGACTTGCTTTTATTTTCCTTAGTTCGGCTAGTATAGCTTTTATCGTTATTTCGTTTGTTGGTTCTTTTCTTTTAAGGTACCGGTTAAAGGTACGTTAGTTAGTAACAATTGCTTTGTTGGTATATTTTCTAAAGGATCCTGTTTTAGGTAATATATATATCTTGTTTTTAACTTAAGGTTTTAAGCCGTTATCAAAGGGGTAAAATAATGCGCTTTTTAGCAAATTGGAAATTGCAGTTAAGCGGTTAAATTTTGTCGTATATTTTTCTACTAACTTGGTTTAATAAAAGAGGTATAGCTGTTTTATTGCGTATTAATTTTTATCTGGATCTTTAAATATAGTTTGTATTCGATTTTCGAAGTATCGGTAATCGCTGAAGATGTAATTGGTAGTATTTAAAGATTTTTCGGGGTAGTTTTTTAGGTAGTTTTTTATGATTAGTTCGAATTATAGGAGAACTTGTCCAGTAAGCAGCTGGAAGATGGCCATCACCTTTTGATAATTTTCCGTTAGGGAGCTTTGGTAGAACTTAAGGTAAGTTCTAGTTTGGATAAGGAATTTTTTTATAGCCGTAGTTCCGTTATAAGGTTTTAGGGTAATTGGTTTGTAGCCTTTGATTTCCGGCATTTTGTGGTAGCTGGAAGGTGGGATAATGGCTTTGCGGTATCGATTAAGGCCGAATAATAAGGGTGCTCTTTTTTTTATTCTTTGGGTAGATTAAGCTATCTTTTTTTTAGAGGGTTAAGGTTTCTCTTCTTTATCCTTTCTTAGAGCTTGGATTTTACGTAATATGATCTTTATTTTCTCCTCGGGAGAAAGCTTTCTTTTTTTTCCCTCTGGGCCTTATAGTTCCTGGATTTTTAGTTTTTTTTTTCTTCCTTCGAATCTCCCTGGACCTTAATAATATCCTTTGGAGCCGGGGTTAGATACTGGGTTTAAGAGGAAAAAGGGTTTTCCTTGCTTCAAGTTGTAAAAGGCATAATATTGTTAATTAGTTGAAAATCTTTTTCGATAGTGGGTAGATTATTTAATCTGGTTGCTAATCCCTTATTAGCTTATAACGGAGATCGGGTATATTGTTTATCTTTTAAACGTTGTTTTCTAATATCGTTTGTATTAAGTTTAAGAAAGCTTATACCTAATTAGGCCTTAAATTATCCGTCGGCTATTAATTAAAAAGTTATTGAAATATAACGAATTTGTTATATATCTACCTGGAAGTATTAGTAATATCCGAAATAAGGTCTTAATTTGCAGATAATAATAAGGCAAGGGATGATTTATTAAGAGTTTGTTCGTTAAAAAGATTTAAAAACTTTTCTTACAGTAAAAAATAACTACCTTTAGCTGTAGGCTTAGATTAATAGCTAAGGAGCGAAACTAAGTAGGTGCTATCTATATAGGAGACCGGTTCATTATATATCTTTTACTTCCAAAGTGAGTGTGACGTGGATTTATGTAATTTATGTGATCTGGTTAGATCACCTAGATTATTTAGATTACTTGGATCGCTTGGATCGCTTAAAAGGCCAAGCTCTTTCCATCCGGGGTTCAGCCGCGACAAGTCCACGCTAGGCTCAAACGGTAGGTCTCCTCGAAACAAGAACCCTTGTTCCTGTAACACGAATATATAAGCGAACCGAATGGTTTTTAGCACCTTGAAACAATAAAGTTAAATAATTTAACTATAACATATTAAATTAATTTAAATTAATCGGATTCTTTTTCGGTAAATATATTTATAACTTTTTTATAAGTTCGCGTATTATGGCCGGGCTTGCCGTAAACGCCATACTTCCGTTCCTTTGTTTTAACCCTTTTATGACGATTACCTTTCGCCATTATTAGCTGTATTTTTTTATTACCCATTTCTTTTTCGGCTAAAAAAGCTTGTCGTTTTTGGATAGTAAGTGTTCCTTTTCCTTGAAGACGTTTATTTTTTGTTTTCCGACGTTTACTTAAGATATGGTTCGTTTCGCGTAATTGGACGTTTTTTGCCCGGAAAAAAGCAACTTGGTATAAAAGTAATAAATATGTTTTGTTAAAAGATTAACCGATTCGACCATTTTTGTTGGCGAGCTTCCCTAATGATTTTTAATCTTTCTTTATAAATAATCTCCTTATTTTATTATTTTATGGATATTTTCAAGAGTTTTTGGAGGAAGCGAACCGGCGGAAGTAAGCGGCGAAACCGTTAATATAAATATAACCGGAAGAACGTTTAATTCGGAAAGAACCTTATTAAGATCGACTCAAATAAGTTTACCGTTTGCAAATCCGGATTTAATATTATCGGACGTTATGGCAGCTTTAAACGCGTCGTAAAAACCGGCGAGAAAATCTTTTTTTGAGATATAGGTATGATAACGTCGTATTAAATTTGCGATATAAAGCGAATAAACGCGTTTTAAAACGGAAAAGTAGGATACGTTAAAAGGTTAAAATCGATAAGAAAAATACGCGGGCATATAAAAGGTAATAATGTTATTATTGGCGTAATATTTTTCGAATTCGATGGAGTGGTAATTTTCGTAACCGTCAAGGATAAAAACACGTTTAATATTTTTCGTACGCGTTTGCATATATTTGTTAAAGTATTAGATTTATTTTAAATTTAATGCGTTTATTATTTAATTATTATTTCTAATATTAAGCTTTTAATTAATTAATAATAAGATAATGCGATATTAGCAATTAAAATAGGTTTTCTCCGTTAATATAATAAATAATGGTAAAGCCTAACTTTACGAATTAATAGCTTGTAAAATTATAACGTATTCCCGATTATCTTATTACGTCTTTTTAGGTTCTTTCGTTTTTTAGCGTTTATAATTATTATGCCCGATACTATAAAAACTTTTATCAAAAAGCCCGTTTCGTCGAAGTTATAAATATCCTCTTTTGCAATACCGTATTTTGCGATAACAACCCGCACGAGTTCGAATTAATTGCGAAATATTTCTGGATTTTCGCATAAGATCCGTTAATAATCGATTTTTCGATTTAAACCCATTTGGAGTTTTTGTTGCCGTCGTATAAAGTTCGAAGTTTAATTAACTCTAACGCGTTTTACGGCGCGATAAGTAAGTAACAATTTCGCTATATCTTTAATATGATAAAGCCGGATAGGAAATCCTCGCGTATTTAGGTTAAGGATTCGATCCATAATGGATTGTTTTTCGGTCGGCGTTAATTTCTGCGAATTGGGGATAATATCGGCTTAGGCGCGTTAACCGTTATATCGTTTATATAACGTAGTTTGGGCGATTTTATATATAGAGCTAAGTTTCGCATAATTAAGTTATAGGTTTCGTTTTTTTACCTAAACGGCTAGGTTCATTTTCGCATTTTTTGTAAGTCGTTCCATATTGTTAACGTTAAATAATGAATGATGAAAGTTGGGTGATTAGAACGTGCCAAAATTCATTAGGTTCGATTATGTATTCGGTTCGCTTGTGTGGTACGTTATTATAAAATTATAATTTAAAGTAATTAAGATTAGGGTTATCGTAATTACTTTATTAATGTTTTTTGTAATTTGTTCCTAATTTAGACCTTAAACGAAAAGTTGATTTTTTCGAAATATTTTTACAAAAGGTTTCACCTTTATGGCGAAATACGTAATAAAAACCCGATAATAAACCATAATATTTAGAAAGGTTTTAACCTCCGACACGTTCTTATACGGCTAAAGTTTCAGATCCTTTTTACCTTAACTATATTTAGGCGGTAATTATTTATTTTCTAAAGAAATCTGATTATAATTATAGTTTTAATATTATTAAAAAAATCCTTATATTAATCGAAATATTAATAAGTTGATAATAAAATAAACCTTTGTTAATATTCACGATATGCTTATAAATAAATCGTATAATCCTTTAAAAGCTTTTTTCCTCGTCGTATCTTATTTTCGTATTTTTAATTTTAACGTCGGCGATAAATGGCCGGGTTATATTAGGCAGTAGATTATCTAAAATCCTTCCGACTATACGACAAAAGTAAATTATAAAATTAGTAAAATTTATATATATGCTAGTATGTTTAAATAGTTTTAAAGGTATTGCCAAAGTAGTTAAATCTTTACCATTCGCGATTAATATAACCTAATTATAACTTAAAAACTAGTTTACCGAAGTAATTAAGAAGCATATAACAAAGTTTACAAGGAGTTTGTCGTAACATTCTGGCATAAAAACGTTTCGTAAACTAATAACGTTCGGCTTTATTCTAAAATTAATTAATCGTAATTTATTATCCTTTTTTATATAAGGAACTAAGTTCTTTTATCTGCGGTAAAAAATTATTTTAATATTCCTTTTTGTTTTCGTATTTGTAATATTTCGACTAGCTTATTTTAAGGTTAGCTGGTATAATTATACCATTAGTTGATTATGCCTTATAAAGGATCTTTCGAATCTTATAATCTGGTACGATATTGGATTTAATTTTGCCATAATTCTGCCAATTCTAAGTTAGAGTAGCCTTTTTGCAGAATAACATCTTTTTAGAAGAAACTTTTTCCGTACGAATAAATTTGTTATTTAGTTAATTAAGAATAACGTCGGCCCTTTTTATTGTAAATCAGGTCTTTTTCGATATAGTAATAAATGTGGGGAATAAGGTAACTGACGAAATATTAAGTTTATCCGTTTTTCTTTTCGCTTTGATTAAAAATTTGCTAAACTTCCTTAAGTTCTTTAACCTTTTAATTCAGGTATCCAGGAGGTATTAATTTATAGAGTAGTATATTATCGACAGGAATTACCCTTTTTTATTTCGGTTTACATATTGGAGAAATTTGAACGGTACGGCTTTTGTTAACCTTTTTTCGTATCTTTTCCTATAAGATTCCGTATAAGATGCATATAAATCTTTTATCGTTAAACTATCTTAGTACCGTATTTCCAGATTTTATTTTATCTTTTATGGCTTTTAAATTGCTATCTGGTTTTAATTAATATAAATGTTATTAATCGAAAAGATATACGGGCCCGTAGGGTATTTATTTATCTTTTCGCTTGTAGGTTTACCTTCGTTAATCAAGCGGTTTATAGTTTTACCCGCTCCCCTTTCTATCTTTTTTTAAACTGGATGTTGCGAATAAGCTTTCTAGCGAGGATTAATAGGATAATAATTTTTGTCGGACTGAGTTTTAAGGTTCTCTCTATTACTTTCGCGTTTATATTAAATGGTATTTTAGATTTAGTTATAAAGTTAAATCCCAGTATTAACGATTACATAATAAAATGACTATTAATACTAAATAGAACGATAATAAATAATCGGTGAGTTAGTTAAATACGTATTCCGATAATATTTTGGAATGAAGTCCTTTTTTACTCATTAAACCCAGAAATAATATTCGTATTTGTCGTATTACTAATCTATGTCGTTTAACGTATAAGGCGATAATAACGTTCGATCCGGTTTTTTTGTCGATAAATTTATTAATTAAGTCTTTGACGCCTTTATAGCTTGCTTTGATTATAAGTCTGAATAACGGAGTAATGAATTTAGTTGATCTATATTATTATATCAATAAAACCTTTGCTTTTGATTAAAACTTTAATTTATAACCGATAGTTATAGTTTAAACTTTAAGGTTGTTTTTTTTTTTTTTTTGCTTTTAAGAATTCGGATCCTTTTAATTTAGCCTTAAATATCTTCAACGTTTTTTTTCTTTTTTCTTTTTGCTTTTGCGACTAAATGCTTCTCAAATCTTGGTAACCATAAAATTCTTAAAAGTCTCGCCAAAGTCTGGATAAACTTTTATTAATTTCGACCAGATAATTTCGAACCTTTTTTAAAAGCCTTTAGAGATCTTCTTTTTCTAATATTTAACCGTATGTTTATTAAATTACGCCTTGATCATTAAAAGTGTTACTAGTTTAAATAATGCTATCTGCCTGAGTAGTGATAGGCATTTAGGTCATATTATTCTTTTAAACAGCTTTATTTACATAGATAATTAGCTTAATATTATAAAATAAGGGTTCGTTACGTATTAAGTTATCATTATCGATTTTATTCCTTTTCGTACCGTTATTAAATTTCTCTTTTCATTTTTTAATGCGCTTAGCTATTATTAGAATAGTTAGGATAGCAGGTTAATTAAGGTAATGGACTTTTAAAGTACGGGTTTTCTTTAAATATCGGGTACTTATATTTTCGATATAGTTATTTTATATCTAGTTACCTAAGAGTATCTTTCCATAAAACGGCTTTTCGTCTTTTTCGAGAAAATGGGTTATATTAGTTTTAGTTATATGGTTTTAATTCATGATAAAGTCTTACCGGGACGGCTTTAAAATTTGCATAGATTTCGGAGGATTAGCAAAAGTAGTCGGGATATTACCCGACTTAGATTCAACCGACTTTGTTCCTTTATAAATATCGCTTTGCCGATTAAAATATCCCATCTTTTTTCAAAGCAACTAAGAAAACTCACTAAATTATGAAGTTATTTTAAAACCTTCTTCCAGATCGGAATTTTCTAATTAATGACGTAATTTCTAAAGACCTAAGGAAACTATATTATATTTAACGTAATTAAATCCTTAAATATTTCCAAGTAAATAATATACCGGTTATTGTTAAATATAATCTAATTTATACATTTCATATTTCATAGTAACCTCGAACCCCACTCAATGAATTACCCTAGCAACGAAGAGGCAAAGCACATACAAATTGATAGTAACCTACATATTTAAATGTCGTTTAATAACGTAACAACGTTTTGCTTGATATAATACAGCTATTTAGGCTATTTAGAATTGCGCTCCCGTTTCTTAGCAGGTTGTCTTTTAACATCACTGTTAACTGTAATCTGGTCGCTAACCTTTATAGGTTTTAAACGTTTAGTAGCTTTATCTTCAGCCGTTCTGATATCTACGAAATTCGCAAAAATCTTATTCGGTTGCTTAGTAATAGTCTAACGTTTGGGACGTTCGTATTTTTCGAGTTTCCCTCGTAGGTTACGATTTTCGTAACGAAGCGACGTGTTTTGGGTGTTAAGATTATTAAGGCCTTTAACCGCTTTAGTTACCACACCTCTGTAACGAACCTGTCATACATCCACCTGGAAGTATGAGCAGTATCCGAAATGGGGTCTTGATTTGCAGGTAACAATAGGGCGAGGAATGATTCATTAGGGGTTTGTTCGTTAAAGAGATTTAAAGATTTTTTCCTTAATTAGAGAACGGTGCAGTTGCCTTTAGTTAAGAGCTTAGATTGATAGCTAAGGAGCGAAATTAAGTAAGTGTTATTTATATAGGAGACCGGTTCGTTATATATCCAATTGTTTTTTAATAAGTGCGTTGTGGATTTATGTGATTTATGTGATTTAGTCCAGATTATTTAGATTATTTAAATTATTAAGAAGGCCAAGCTTTTTAGTCCGTGATTTATCCGAGACGGATTTATACCAGGTTTGATAAGCAGGTCCCTTAAAGATAGGAACCTTTATTTCTGTAATACTATTTCTTTTTTCCAAAGATTTTTATGCTTAAGATAAGAACCGTAGGTGGCTACTTTTGTTGGAGAGAGCTTTTGGGACGTTTTAATTGATTTTTACCATAATAGGCCGTATTCAAAAAGAGAAAAGAAAATTTCGCTTAAATTAACGCGACTTTTGCGACGTTTGAGTTAATTCGATTAAGAAGTTTGGTATTAAGGCTTTTCCTTGCTTTAATTGTATTCGTTTTAGCGAACCCGTTTATTTTTTCGTTCCTGATATTTTGAGCTGCGATGGTTATATCCGTCGTTAGCGTTTGGCCTATGATGTTTTGACCATGAACTTATTGACGAAGTTGAGTAAGATATACGACCGTTTGGAGAAAGAATAACGAAAGGCGGAGGATACTTTGGTTGCATATTAGAAGGCTGCTGAAAAGAGGATAAAAAAGCTTGTTAGGCGAATAAAGCGTTTGCGTTTTTAACAGGAAGTTTTAAAGAAAAAGGTCGTAATTATTTTAAAAGAAAGGTATAAATTGGATTAACTAGAAAAGTAGGAAAGGTTGGAAGAAGAGCAGCGTCGTATGAAGGTTGAATAAATACGGCTTGTTCCGAGATAGACGCCATTGCGGAAGCGTTTACTTTTTTCGATTAACACGTTACGGAGTTGGATTTAAGCGGGGGATTATTATCGCCTGCGATTTTGGCTGCGTTAGAGACGGTTGGTCAGGATTTTGCCGGTGGAACGTTTTAATTAGGTTTATCGTATTCGTTAGGTGGTTAAATGGTTCCCAAGTATTTCTTTCGTATCAGTATCCTTTCCACTTCATTAGGTATTAGATTTTGTTTTTGATTATTCTGGAGTTTAGTATCCTTTCGATTTCGTATTCGTTATCGTCTTTTTCGATTTCCAGCGTTATTTTTAACGGGGTGTTTTTAGGTGCTGGTTTAAGTAAGGAAATATGGAAAACAGGATATATCTTTATTTTCTTGGGTAATAATAATCGGTAATTGGTTTTGGAGATAACTTTATTAATCTTAAACAGATTAAGTTTTTTGAAATTAAGCTTATCGTTAGGCCTTTTGGTTTTAATTTGTAAAATGTTCGAAGTTGCGTTTTACCTTTAACGTAGTAAGTAGACCTTCTTTTTTTTCCTTAGAATTAGTCCTTTAATTCTTTTCTTATTATTATACTAGGCTATTTTTTATTAGAGAAAACCCAATTCGGTTTATAGGCGGGATTATATCGTTTTGATTTTAGTTACTATTATTTCTGCTCGAAAAGTTATGGTGGTAATTATAGGAGTTTCATGTATTAATTGCTTTGGTTGTTAGGTTATTATTTCGTGTCCGTATATAGTTATATGGGGGGATATGCCCATGTTTTTATTAGTAAACGTATTATAAGTTATTTATGCTACTGGTAGCAGCTTTACCTAATTATCTTATTGGTAATTAACGTAATTTCGGAGGTATTCCTTTAGGGTTTAGTTTAGTCGTTTCGTTTAACCGTTTGTTTAGGGGTGATAAGCTGTCGAAAACTTAATTTTAGTACTTATTTATTTGAAAAAGTTGGTCTTAAACTTAGACGTAAAAAGTTTATCTCGATTAGAAATGATCTTTTCTGGTATTCCGTATTTGTCGAGGTAATGTTAAATGAATATATAAGCCAGTTGTTTTGTCGTTATAGTTCTTTTAAAAGGTACGAAATACTTATACTTGGTAAGTCTGTTAACGATTACCTAGATTCCGTCGTATTCGATTCCGGTAGTTAGTTAGGTTCTTAAATGGAGGAAGGCTGGTAATAAAGTCCTAAATTATGGTATTCCATGCCTTGTTAGGAATGTTAATGGGTTATAATAACTTATAGGGCTTGTGGCGTATTATTTTCGCCTTATTGTAAATGTTATAATTTTTAACAACCTTTTTAATTACCCTGCGTAATTTTGGGAAGTTATACTTTTTTTATAGCCGTCGGGTGGTTTTGAAAATTCCTTGATATTTATGTAATAGGTTTTCGTAAAATTCCTTTACGAATTGTTTTGTTGGTCCTTAGGAACGTAGATTTTACCATGGTATAGTAGCTGATCTTTTGGCTATCCTTTTAGCTGTTGGACCTTTTGTTTTTCGTTTGTGTCGTAGGAATTTCGAAATTTCGTTAAGAGTGCGTGGGTTGGTTTTTTAGGATTTCGCATAACTGTATAGTACCATTTTTGTTGTACTATAGTATCTGTATGTTTCGTTTAGGAACCTTGGGATTATAGTTACCTTTGCGATTAAGAATATCCGCCTAAATGTTCGTTTTTCTTTTAATATGATGTATTTTGAAGTTAAACCTTAATAAAAGAATTATCCAAGTTTTATGTCATTTATTTAGTTTTTGTGCCTTTATAAATTAAGTAAGGTTTTTATAATCGGAATAGATATTAAAGGGTTTTTTGGTTCCGTTAAGAAAGGCCTCCTACTTTTTAAAAGCGTTAATAATTATTAACAATTCCTTATTATAAATTGGATATTTAAGTTCTGCATTTCGGAATGCTTTTGAATAGTAGGCCATTAGGTACCATTTATGGTTATTTTCCAGTTGTTTTAAGACGGTACTTAATGCGTAATCCGAGGCGTTTATCTTTAAGCGCTTTTTCTTTGTTTACGTTAGGTAGTTTTATTATGGGTTTACTGGTAATTACTTTTTTTAAGATCTGAAATGCTTTTTTTGCATCCTTTAAAAGCTTAAACCTTTTATTAACGTACTTTTTGGTAATAAATTTCGTTAATGGTTTAACTATATTTCCGTATCTTTTAATTAGGCTTCATACGTATTTAGTAAATCTTAAGATCTGCCGGATATTAGTAACGGTCGCCTTATTAAGGATGGGCCAGTCCTTAATTGTTTCTATCTTAAAGCGTTAAATTTGAATTTAGCCGGGGTAAGTATATATCTCAGAAAGTTTAGTTTTTGCGTATGCTATATGCTTTTGGCTGGGTTGATTCGGATATTTACCTTATCCAGAATTTGGAGTACTTAAGTTATATGCTGTTTATGCTTTTTTAAAGTTTCGGAGTAGATGAGAATGTCGTCGAGGTAGACGAATACGAACTTGTTCAGGAATTTTCGCAAGATGGTTATGACCAAACGTTGGAAACTGGCGGGAGCATTGGTAAGTCCCATAGGTATTATTCGGTATTCGTAAAGTTCATATATCGTTTTAAATGCTGTTTTCCAATTTTTTCCTTTAGTTATTTTGATACGGTAATAACCGTTTTATAGGTTAAATGTAGTAAATTATTTAGCTTTACTAGCGTTTCTTTTAGTATGTTTATAAAGGTTAAAGGGTATTTATTTTTAATCGTCATGTTATTTAATTATTTATAAACGATTATTTTTTTAAAAGTTAGGTTTTTATTTTCGTCGATCTTTTGCTTTCCGTTTTTGGTCTTTAGTATTATAAGGACGGGGTGTTTAATAGGAAAGTTAAAGGGTTGAATATATCCTTTTTTTAAAACGAGTTAAATAGTTTTCCATAATCCTTTAATTTTTTAGGGTTTATATAGTAAATTTTGTAAAGTTTGGGATAATATCTTTTTTTGATTAGTATTTGGTAATCTTATTAATTATATAGTAATAATTTGTAATTTTGTTTGTCCTTAAATAATTTCTTAAACCTTTGATATTTAGGTGATATTATTTCGGCTTGGTTTGGTATTTATATTTTTTTAATAATATAACAAATTTCTTGTTCGTCTTTGTCGGGTGGTTTTTTTTTACTTTTTTAAGGAAGTGCTTAATACTTTTAGTTAATACGTAAATTGTTAGTCCTGAGTTACGGTATTCCTAAGATGATATTATATCCGGAAATGTTGGCAATATTTAACGAAATTCGTTTTTAATGTCCTTAGATTCAAACGGGAAGTTTTTCCGTTTTTCGTAAAATTTGTCCGTTTTTATACCTAGACAGGCTTTTATTTATTATGCGTAATTTAGAGGATTTTAGCTTGTATTTTTAAGGAACTTAATGTTCTTTTTGCCGCCGCGGGAAAGATAAAGTTACCTTCGGTTCCTGAGTCGATTATGGCTTTAAATATGCTGTTTTTGTATTAAAGTAGAATTGCGATTTGGTTACGTAATCCCTTTACCGCTTCGCATAAAATCTTATAAGTTGGGGTTTTTTAATGCCTTATTTTCGAGGGCCTTTCGCGTTTTTTAACTTATGGTGGTATCCAGCCTAAGAAAGTCTTTATTCGCGTACCTTTCGAATAACGTATTTAGTATGTTAATTAGTTTTACATTTGAATTACGTTATTTTGCCATATTTGCATTTAAAAGTAACTATTCTTTTCGGGTTCGATTTTTGGTTTTATATTATCCGAGTTATACGGTGAAAAATATGAACTTCCGAAAAGGGGGTTCTAAAATTTAAAAGTTCATATTAAATGTAAAATATTGGGGAATAATATAAATATCCTTGCGATATAACTTTTTGATTTTATTTTGATTCGGGATGTAAGTAATAAAACCTGGGGTATTTTGGTTATCGAGGAGTTTGTATGCCTTTATATTCAGTATTTGGTTCGGTAGGTATTTTTTTCTTTTATTTAGGCTAAAAGTTATTATCTTTTTTAGCTTTAAAATAAACGAAATAATCGTCCAAGTAATAACCGGTAAAGTGCAATAAACCATGTTAATGTTACGGATCTCTAGTGGGACCTGGGCTCGAGGCTTGGCTCTCGGAGCTGGCAAACCCCGCGGGACGAGGTTACGTAACAGTAAGAATGATCTAATCGATTTAATAAATCACATAGATCAAAGTGATCTATGTAATCTGGCAGATTTAACAGATCCACGACATACTTACTTGGAAATGAATGGATATATAGGATTCGATTTCCCATGTAGATAGCACCTACTTAGTTTCGTTCCTTAGTTATCAATTTAAGCTTTGAACTAAAAACAATTATACCGTCCTTTAATTAAAGGGAAAAATCTTTAAACCTTTTTAACGAACAAAACCTTTAATAAATTATCCCTCGCCTTATTATTACTTACAAATTAAAAGCCCATTTCGGATATTACTTATATTTCCAGGTGGATATATAATAGGTTCGTTATATTTTGATAGGTTCTTAATTAATAACCGACGGATAATTCTAAACCTAGTTAGGCCTAAGCTCTCTTAAATTTAATAAAAACGATATTATAAAATAACGTTTAAAAAATAAATAATATATCCAATCTTTATTATAAGCCAATAAGGGATTAATAATCAGATTAAATAATTTCCCTTTTATCGAAAAAGTCTTTTAATTAATTAATAATATTATGCCTTTTATAACTTAAAATAAAAAAAAAACCTTTTTTTAAACCCAGCATTTAACCCCGGCTTTAAAGGATATTATTAAGGTCCAGGGAAATTCGGAAAAGGAAAAAAAGCCAGTAATCTAGAAACTTTAGGACTTAAAGGGAAAAAAGAAAAGCTTTCCTTTAAGGAAAAAATGGAAATTCTGTTGCGTAAAATCCAAACCCTAGAAAAAGACAGAAAAGAAAAACCCCAGCCCCCCAGAAAAAGGATGGCTTAATTTACCCGAGGAATAAAGGAGAGAACCCCAGCACCCCCATTGTTCGGTCCCAATCGGTACCGCAAAACCATTATCCTGCCTCCCAGCTATTACGGAATGCCGGAAATTAAGGGCTACAAGCTAATTAGCTTAAAGCCTTATAACGGAACTATAAATATAAAAAGATTCTTTATCTAAGCCAGAACTTACTTTAAATTTTATTAAAGCTACTTAACGGAAGATTATTAAAAAGTGATAGTTATTTTTTAGCTATTTACGGAACGAATCTTCCTATGGTTCGAGCCCATTATAAAGGATTACCTAGAAAACTACCTTAAGGAACTTTCAGATATTACCAATTATATCTTTAATAATTACCGATATTTCGAGAACCGAATACGAACTATATTTAAAAATCTAAATAAGGAATAATACGTAATAAAATAATTACACCTTTTTTTACTAAACCAAGTTAATTATAAAATCTACAACAAACTTTAACCGTTTGGCCGTAATTTCCAATTTACCCGAAAGCGTATCAACTTTTCTTTTTACGATAACTTGAAACTTTAAATTAAAAATAAAATATATATAATACTTAAGATAAAATCCTTTAAAAAGTATACCGATAAAGCAATGATCGTTAATCGACGCACCTTTAACCGGTACCTCGAAAAAAAAGAAATTAATAAACGAAATAACGATAAAGGTTTTAATAACCGAATTAAAAAGGATAAGGGTAAGCTTTAAAAGGAAGTAAGTATCGCTTCGAAAAAATCCCAAAAAAATAAATCTAACATAAAATGTTTTAACTATAGCACAAAAGGATATTTTAAAAGCGAATATTACTTTCCCGCTAAAAGGAACTTTAAAAAGGAAAGAATTCCTTAACCTTAAAAAAAGCTAGAACGGCTAAATAAAAAACTAACAGTAAGGTAAAAAAAAAAAAAAAAAAAAAAAAAAAAAAAAAAAAAAAAAAAAAAATTATTAACTTAATTTCCTTCCAGCCAGAATTTATTATTATCACCACTATTTAAATCCAGAACGACATCCCAAAGTCCGAGAATTGCCCTTTTTGCCAGAACTTTAAGGCTAAAGCCTACAAATATCACCCCGGATAAACGGCCTTTAAGATAGCCCTAAAGTTAAGATGCTTTTATTATCTTAACATATTTTAATATAAGATACATAACGAAAATAGTTAATTCCGACCCGACGTTAATAACTACGGATAATTATCCTCGAAGTTCTGCGAACTTCTTAAATATACGGTACATACCAAACCTTACGAAAACCAGCATACATCGTTACACTTTACCGCTTGTTACAGCGACAACTATCTTATTTATCTTAAAGCCAAAGAAAATAATAACTTTTAACCCGGATAAAATAAAAAGACACCTATTAAAAGAAATAATAAGTACAAATACATAAAGATTTCCAAATGGCCAAAATACCCCAGATATTGTTACATATATCCCCAATCAAAATAAAGTTAAAAAGCTATATCGTAAGAATACTTATGTTACTCCCCGATACTTTGCATCTAATACGAACTCCTAAATATTAAAATACGTTTTTCGGAAGTCCATATTTTTAACCCTATACTTCGAAAAACGCAAAACCAAAAGTCGAACCCGAAAAAAACAATTACCTTCGAATGCCAGTTCGGTAAAAAGAAGTGGTATAAATACATAAATAATCATTATACCAAGTATATTATAAAGAAAATCCGAAAATAAAGACGTTTTTTCGCAAATAAATAATAATAATCAAAGAACGTTAAAAACCTTCGAAATTAAGGCATCGAAAAGCCCCAATTTATAAAACCTTAAATAAAGTAGCAAAGGGATTACACAACCAGATCGAAATTTCTCTTTAATACAAAAACAAAACGCTTAAAGCCATAATCGATTTAAGGGCTAAAAATAACTTTATCTTTCCCGCGGTAATAAAAAAAATATTAAGTTCCTTAAAAATATAAATTAAAGTCCTACAAGTTACGTATAATAAACGGAAACCTATCCAAGTATAAAAATAAACGAGTTTTCCGAAAAACTAAAAAACTTTCCGTTTAAATTTAAAGATACCAAAAATAAATCTCGTTGGATATTGCCGACATTTCTGGATATAACATTATCTTAAAAATGCTATAGCTTAAGTTCAACAATGCATATATTAACTGGAAACGCCAAACAGTTTCCTGGGAAAGTAACGAAAGAATACCCGAAAAGGACGAGCAAAAAATCTGCTATATTATCAGAAAGGTGCAAATACCAGATCAAACCAACCCAGTACTACTTAAATATCGAAAATTTAAAAGATTATTTAAAAATAAAAAAGATTACGAATTGTTATTATATAGATAATAGGATGATCGGATACTTATTAAAAAGGGATAACATCCTAAACTTTATAAAGTTTACCACATAAACTTTAAAAAATTAAAAGCCTTATGGAAACCTATTTAATTCGATTTAAAAGAAGGATATATTCCACCTTTTAATTTTCCTGCTGGATATCCAGTCCTTATAGTACTAAAAACCAAAAACGAAAAGAAAAAATTAACGAAAACGGAAATTTGGATTTTAAAAAGGTTATCGACTATAAATAAGTTAACGATATCACGATCAAAAATAGATACCTTTTAACCCTTATAAATATACTAAAGGAAAACGTTAATAAAGCTAAATAATTTACTATACTTAATTTTCGAAACGTTTATTACCGTATTAAAATAACCCAAAGAAAAGAATATAAAACGGCATTTAAAAGGATATACGAACTTTACGAATACCGAATAATACTTATAAAACTTATTAATGTTGCCGTCAGTTTTTAGCGCCTAATAATAACCATTTTACAAAGGTATCTAAATAAGTTTATATTCGTTTACCTCGACGACATTCTCAGCTATTCCGGAACTTTAAAAAAGCATAAATAGCATCTAGCTTAAATACTTAGGACTTTAAATAAGGCAAATATCCAAATTAACTTAATTAAAAAGTATAATATATATAAAACTAAACTTTTTAAAATATACATTTACCCTCGGCCAAATTTAAATTTAACGCTTTAAAATAAAAGTAATTAAGGATTAGCCTATCCCTAATAAAGCGACCGTTACCGATATTCCGGAAATCTTAGGATTTACGGGATACGTACAAAACCTAATTAAAAAATACGAAAATATAATCAAATTATTAACGAAACTTATTACCAAAAAGTACGTTAATAAGGAATTTAAGTTCCAAAAAATGCAAAAAAGGGGTTTTAAATCTTAAAAAACGTAATTATTAATAAACCTATAATAAAATTACCTAACGCAAACAAAGAAAAGCGCCTAAAAACAAACGTCTTAAATTATGCATTAAGTACCGGCCTATAATAATTAAAGAATAACGATATATAATACCTAGTAACCTATTATTCAAAAACATTCCAAAATGTAAAATTTTAAATATCCAATTTATAATAAGGAACTATTAACAATTATTAACGCTTTTAAAAAGTAAAAACCCTTTTTTAACGGAATTAAAAAGTTTTTCGATATTTACTTTAATTATAAAAACCTTGCCCGATTTATAAAGGTATAAAAGCTGAATAAACGACATAAAACTTAAATAATTTTCTTATTAAGGTTTAACTTTAAAATATATTATATTAAGGAAAAGGAAAACATTTAAGCGGATATTTTCAGTTACAGGGGTAATTATAATCCTAAGGTTTCTAAACGAAGCATAGAAATATTATAATATAACTAGGATAATATTATATAATTATACGAAATTTTAAAAAAACTAGCCCTTGAACTCTTAATACGATTTCGAAATTTTTATGATATAAACAAAAAGAAAAGAATTTAATAATTAAAACGATAGCCAAAAAGCTAGCTGTTATACCATAACAAAATTTATGTTCCCAGGAACCAATAAAAACAATTCATAAAAGAATTTTACAAAAACTTATTACATAAATATTAAGGAATTTTTAAAACTACCCGACGATTATAAGAAAAGTACAACTTCCTAAAATTACGCCGAATAATCAAAAAAGGTATTAAAAATTGCAATATTTATAATAAGGCTAAAACAATACGCCATAAGCCTTATGGGCTATTATAACCTACCGACATTCCTAATAAGGGATGGAATATTATAACTTGGGATTTTATTACCAGCTTTCCTTTATTTAAAAATCCAACTATTAAAATCAAATATGACGGAATCTAAACAATCGTTAATAAACTTACCAAATATAAGTATTTCTTACCTTTTAAAGGAACCGTAACGGCAAAATAACGAACTTATGTATTTATTCGACATTATTTCGATAAACACGAAATATTAAAAAAAGAATTTTTAACCGAAACAAACTTTTTATATCCAAATTTAATATTAACCTTTTTAAATAAATAAATATTCAGCTTAAATTTTTAATAACTTATTATTTATAAATAAATAATTAAACGAAACGATTAAACCAAAGTTTAAAATAATATTTCCGAAGTTATATTAATTATTAATAAAATAATGAAGTAAAGTTGTTATTATTAATATCAGTAACTTATAATATGTTTATTAACTAAAGTATAAGCGTACCCTTTTATATAACTATATACGAATACGAAATAGTAACTTAACGATTAAAATGATTAATATATAAGATTCCTGTAATTACTATTATAATACTTTAAGTAAAAATAATAATAATTAAACTCAAAATGATATAATCCCGCTTACGAACCGAATTACGTTTTTTCCAGCAAAAAATAGGTTAATATTATAATAAAAAAAGAATTAAAGGATTAATTTTAATAAAAGGAAATAAGGTTTATTTGTTACGTTAAAGGCAAAACGTAACGTCGAACATTTTACAAATTAAAATTAAAAAGTCTAATAATAAGTTTAATTTTAAAAACTTTAAGCCGTTTAAAATTAATAAAGTTATTTTTAAAATTAATTACAGATTATTATTACCTAAAATAATAAATATATACCTTATCTTTTACATTTCCTTATTTAAATTAATACCTAAAAACGCCACGTTAAAAATAAACCTGAAAATCAAAAAAAAAACGATAATAAATACGAAGTTAAAAGGATACTAAAATCTAAAATAATTAAAAACAAAATCGAGTACTTAATTAAGTAAGAAAAATACTTATACGAAGAAAATACTTGGGAATTACTTAACCACCTAACGAATACGATGGACCTAGTTAAGACGTTCTACCGACGGAATCCTAACCGATTATCTCCAACGCGGCCAAGGTCGCAAGCGATAACGGTCCCCCTCTTAAATCCAACCCAGCAGCAGTCCAGTCGAAGGAAGTAAACGCCTCCGCCATGGCGTCCATCTTAAAAGCAAGCTATACTTGCTTTGCCTTTACTCGGCGCTACTCTTTTTCTATCTTTTTTTTTTCCAGTTCGTCCAGTTTAAATTCTTTATTAACAATTTTAATAGCTTTCTCTTTCAAAATGTCCTTTTAACGACGTAAATGTTACAACTTGTTTATTCTTTTCGACATTTTTTGCTAAAACCTCCGTTAAAACTTTACAAACTTATTTTCGGTAACGTAACGTTCCTTTTAGAAACGGTTACGTTCGGAACCAATATTTTCTAGGGAAGATATGATAACGGCTCGACCGTCGTAATTACGCTAAAAACAAAAATAATTATAACAGCTTAAAATGTCCTTAATTATAAAATATTATTTCTTTCCGAAAATTAAATAATACAAATACGGCAAAACCTCGAAATTAAATTTAATAATATATATTAACCGCTTATCCTTAAATTAACGTTCATTAATACGAAGCTTTTACGTTAATTCTTTTATGCAACCCGTTATAATAAGTTAGTACTTAATAAAAAACAATTTCGATTAAAAGAAAAAACTAGTTACTTTTTTATCTTTAAAACAAAAATCCTGAAAAAAAGAATAATATTACGGATCTTTAATAAAACCTGGGCTCGAAGCTTAACTTTCGGAACTGGCAAACGTTACGGGATAAGGTTACGTAATAATAAGAATAATTTAATCAATTTAATAAATTACATAAATTAAAGTAATTTATGTAATTTGGTAAATTTACCAGATCTACGACACACTTACTTAGAAATAAATGGATATATAAGATTCGATTTCCCAAATAAATAGCACCTGTTTAGTTTCGCTTTTTAGCCATTAATTTAAGCTTTTAACTAAAGGCAACTGTACCGTTCTCTAATTAAAGGGAAAAGTTTTTAAACCTCTTTAACGAACAAGACCCTTAATGAATCATCCCTCGCCTTATTGTTACCTGCAAATCAAGACCCCATTTCAGATACTGCTCATACTTCCAGGTGGATGTATAACAGGTTCGTTACAGTTAATCTGTTCGGGGTTTGGTGTATATCGTATATTCGGGAAGCTTATAAAGCCCCGGGGATAATTATCCGTATTTATTAATATCGGGTCGAAACTGACCATTTTCGTTAAATATTTTACATTAAGATATATTAAAATGGTAAAGGTATTTTAACTTTATGGTTATCCTAAAATCGTTTATCCGGGGTGGTATTTGCAAGCTTTAGCTTTAAAGTCCTAATAAATGGGGTAATTTTCGTACTTTGGGATATCGTTCTGGATTTAAGTTGTAATAATAATAATAAATTCTGGCTGGAAGGAAATCGAATTAACTCTTTTCTTTTCCTTTTTTGCTTTACTGTCGGTTTTTTATTTAGCCGTTTTAGTTTTCTTTTAAGGTTAAGGAATTCCTCCTTTTTGGAGCTCCTTTTAGTGAAAAAACGATATTCGTTTTTAAAATATCCCGTTTTTTTATAATTAAAATATTTTATATTAGACTTATCGTTTTTAGGCTTTTTCGAAACGGTATTTGCTTCCTTTTAAGGTTTGCCTTTATCCTTTTTAGTGCGGCTACTAAAACCTTTACCGTCGTTTCGTTTATTAATTCCTTCTTTTTCGAAATACCGGTTAAAGGTACGTTAGTTAACTATAATTACTTTATCGGTATATTTCTTAAAGGAACCTATCTTAGGTACTATATATATTTAGTCCTTAACTTAAAGTTCTAAGTTCTCGTAAAAAGAATAAAATAATACGTTTTTTGTTAAATTAAATATTACGGCCAAGCGGTTAAATTTTATCCTATATTTTGCAGTTAATTTGGTTTAATAAAGAAGATATAAATACTTTACTACGTACTATTCCTTATTTAGGTCTTTAAACATAATTCGCATTTAGTTTTCGAAGTATTTATAATTATTAAAAATTTCTTAAGGTAGTTTTTTAGGTAATCCTTTATAATAGGCTCGAACTATAGGAAAATTCGTCCAGTAAGTAACTAAGTAATGGCCATTACCTTTTAATAATCCTTCGTTAAGGAGTTCTAGTAGAACTTAAGGTAAGTTCTAGCTTAAACGAAGACTCCTTTCATATTTATAATTCCGTTATAAGGTTTTAAGGTAATTAATTTATAGCCCTTAATTTCCGGCATTCCGTAATAATTAAAAGATGGGATAGTAACTTTGCAGTACCGATTAAGGCCGAATAATGGGGGTACTGGGGTTCTTTCCTTTATTTTTCGGGTAAGTTAAGCCATTCTTTTTTTGTGGGGTTAGGGTCTTTTTTTTTACCCTTTTTTAAGGCTTGGATTTTATGCAAGAGGATTTTCATTTTCTTTTTAAGGGAGAACTTTCTTTTCTTTCCCTTCGGACCTTAAGGTTTCTGGAATTTTAATTTTTCTTCCTTTTTCGAATTTCCCTGGACCTCGATAATATCCTTTAAAGCCGGGGTTAAATGCTAGGTTTGAAAAGATAAAAGACCTTCCTTACTTCGGGTCGTAAAAGGCATAATGTTATTAATTAATTAAAGAACTTTTTCGATAAAAGGTAGATAATTTAATCTGGGTATTAATTCTTTATTAACTTATAACGGTAATCGGGTATATTATTTATCTTTTAAACGTCGTTTTATAATATCGTTTTTATTAAGTTTAAAAAAGTTTATGCCTCATTAGGTTTAAAATTAGCCGTCGGCTATTAATTAAGGAATTATCAAAATGTAACGAACCTGTTATATATCCACCTGGAAGTATAAGTAGTATCTAAAATGGGGTTTTGATTTATAAGTAATAATAAAGCGAGGAATGATTTATTAAGGGTTTGTTCGTTAAAAAGATTTAAAGATTTTTCTCTTAATTAAAGAACGGTATAATTATTTTTAATTAAAAGCTTAAATTGATAATTAAGGAGCGAAACTAAGTAAGTGCTATCTATATAAGAGACCGGTTCGTTATATATCCAATTATCTTTTAATAAGTATATCGTGGATCTATGTGATCCATGTGATTTAGTCCAGATCACTTAGATCACTTAGATCACCAAGAAGGCCAAGCCTTCTAGTCCGTCATTTACCCGAGACTGATCCACACCAGGCCTGACAAGCAGGTCCCTTAGAGACAGGAACCCCTGTTCCTGTAACAACCTCGTACGTCGCGAAACGTTGCCGTATGGTTACGTATGGCCGTACATATGTTTTTCCGTAATTCCTTAGCCCTGTAAGGAATATAAACGACTTCGTTATAGGTGGTAATTATTGCTTTCGGTAATATTATTAGTTTAGGGGCCGGCTGGAGTATTATTTCGAGATCTTTTAATACCGCTTCGGGTTTAAGAGGAAATATACCAATATAACGCCATCCAGATTTGATGTTTTTATCAGTAAAAACGATCTCTGCGGCCTTACGATATGCTTTTAATATACGGCGCTTATATTAAGGGGTAATCGCGAGGACTCCGCCGGCCTCCTATAGCGCCTTACGATATTTCTTTCTAAAAACGGAAAATGCGGTAACGTTAAATAAATAAAGGTCAACATTCGAATAAAATAATAAATATAGAAAAGCGACCTTGTTCTTTATGCATTTTTATATAAAAGCAAAGGATATATATATAATATAGCTATTTAAGATAAATAATCGTTATTAAATATGAAACTACGGCTTAATTTCGAAAAGGAAAGTAGATTTTAACTATTTTAACGCAATAGCGCTATTAGTCCATCCTTTCGCAATTAATGTATATTTAACTTCTTTAATTTCGTTGGAAAACTATTACTTTTATACGGTAAGGCCACTAAAGATATATGCGGCGGTACCTTTCCCGTATGTATAGCCGATATATTCGATAATAAACACCCATAACGTGGCCCCCCGACTCCCTAAGCTTCGTACGGGCCGTTTCCAAACTTCTCAATACCGTTCCATCGCGTTATTCCCCTTTTTGACGTCCGTTTCGTCTATGTTATATTTGTTCTCAGCCTGGATATTATATTTAGCTCGGATTTGGGCTAAAAAAAGGAAGAACTCGTAAATATCGTTACGATCGCGTGCCTAAAGGCGCTTTCGAAGCATAACTCGACTCTTCTTCGTTTGTATCTTGTCGTAAAGTTCGATAAAGCGGTCAACTTAATACTTTCTGACGGTCCCGTTAAGGCCTAACAAATCTTCGGCCATTTAACGGACCTGTTTTTCCGCCGGAGCGCGACCGCATACTTCTTCAAGCAATATTCAGTTAATAAACTTCCGCTCTTCCTGATTCGAAAGCTTACGCGTGTTACTTTAGGCTTCGGAACGCGATTTAAAGCCATGGAATCTGTGTAACAAAATCGACTAAGGTATCTCGAATCGCACGTTTACAAGGGCTTCGGAATTACCTTCCGTAATAAAATCCTTAACGTCCTGAATTCTACGCTTACGGTCGAAATCAACCATCTTGACCCGAAATCAATTAATCAAACGGTTGTTAAGATATTGCAAAGTAAAGCTGTAGGGGTTAGTTATTGTTATGGAGAAATCTCTTATTCATTGCTAGGGTAATTCATTAGGTGGGGTCCGAGGTTACACAGTATTTATTTATATTATATTTAGGTTTTAAATAAAATTAATCGGTGTTCTAATTAAAGCCGCGATATCGTTTTTTGGATGTAGGTAACCATTTCGACTACCGTAAGAACTTAATCGATTAAACTCTTCCGGTTAGAAACTTATTATATTAATTAAAAGATTAATACTATAGTTACAAACTTAAGGTACTTTTTATCTTAATAAAGTGTAATATCATAAAATTTAAAGTTCTTTTCAGTACCGGATCTCCTTTTTAAAACACTTTGGGCTTTAAATTTATTAAGCTAAAATAATGTTTACATTTTATAATATATTCGTAATTTAGAATACCTAATTGGTCCTATTTATTAGAATTTAGCGTCATCGGAAGTTTCTTTATCGTTACTACTTAAGCTATTAAATTAAATAAAATCAATTATTACCCTTATAAGTAATATTAAAGCCGATATTCTTTTACTATCGGTTACGGCCTTTATATTTAAATAATTTAACTTTATTAAAAACTTATTTTTTAAATTAATATCGATATATTTTCGTAACCTATCATAGCGAAGTTTTCGAACTACAATACGGAATTATTAAGAACTTCTTTAAAATAGCCGGCAAATACTTTTTTCTAGTAAGCTTTTTATATAACGTAGGACATAAGCGAGCGGGCCAGCCAAACGAGCGGGCTACTTTTTAACACCTCGCAACAATCAATCATAACACATTTAATTGATTTAAATCAACCGTATTCTCTTTTGCTGACAGTATTTACAACTTTTTAATAAGTGCACGTATTATATTAAAGCTTATTGCGAACGTCATGTTGCCAATCCCTCCTATTAACCTATTTACGACCGCCATTATAGCAGCTTGTAATAGCATTCTTTTACAATCACCGTTTTTGCCGGCCAAAAAATACTTGTCTAGGTATTATCGTAAGTCTTCTTTCTTATTTTAAAAATTTGTCCTAATCTTTTAATTACGTAGAATCGAATTATTGTTCAGACAAATCCTGGAATACCGCGATACGCCCTAAGACGTGCCCTGAAACATACCCTATAATAAGCGCTATAGCCTTGCCCCACAGCCTTATAACGCGCCTTTTAATAAAGCCCTATAGCCTTCCGATATAACGTATTTTGCGAATATCTTCCACGTATTAAAACCGGATAAGAAACGTTCGCGGATATAAGTTAAAAATTCGATTGGTAATCGTTTTTTTGTCGGTCGGCTTTAGTACTTTCGAAATGGGAATAATATTAACCCTGAAGCGTTAAAAGGTAGTCGGTGGAATAAAGGTTAGAAGGAAGGAATGGCAATATAACGTCCATAACAAGCCTTGATATAATATGTACACTTGTTAGAAAGTTGTAAATACGGTCAGGAAAGGAGAATTCAGTTAATATAAATCAATTGGCTGTGTTATAGTTAAGTTATCTGGATTGATTATTGCAAGGTGTAAAAAAGTAGCCCGCTCGCTTGTGTGGCCCGCTCGCTTGTGTCTTACGTTATTTGTTCTTGTTAATTATCTTTCCCTTTAATTTAGATTTTTCCAGGATGTTGTTGACCTTAATAGTATGCTTTCAATAGTATTTATAACTTAATTAAGTTTATTACGTTAAACCTGCTTCGTTAAAGTGCTTAACCGGGCATTAATAATCTGGATTTACTTCAAATCCTATTATTTAAAAATCTTTAGAATAGCTTTAATAACGTTAACCTATTTAGTAAATCTTTATAATAACCTTAAGTCTGTCTTTTATAATAATGCTATTGATCTAAAAAAGTAATTTAGCGATTATCTTACACTTTATAGATTATCTTACACTTTATAGATTTTCTTTAAAGAATTTATGAACCCTTTGAAATTAACTGGGAACTTCGATTTTAAAAAAGCAAAAATCCGGAGACCTAAATAAATCCGAAAAGACTATTAAAAACGAAAGCCGGTTTGTAAAGTGTATTAAAAGGCCGTATCCTTATTATTTAATTTATCTGATAAGTATAACGTTTAATGTCAGTACTGTAAATCCGACAAATAATTTTAAAGATTTATAAAACTATATGACTGTTCTTTTTCATAAAGCATTAAGCATAGTTTTTAAAACTATTTAAAAGTTCGAATTCCCTATAACCTTTAAGAATTTAATCAGATTATCGAATGGGTTTTTCTTACGAACTTTACATTTGTAAAGACTTTCTCCCGATCGGTATTAAATAATAGTATTTAAAGTAGGATTTTGGTCCTTTTTTAAAGTAGGGAATTCCGGTATTGTTAAACGGCCTTCTTATTACTTAACTTAGGTAATAATCTTGAAAAACTTTAATAAATTCTGAATAAACTTAATAAACTTAATAAACTTAATAAACTTAATAAACTTAATAAACTTAATAAACTTAATAAACTTAATAAACTTAATAAACTTAATAAACTTAATAAACTTAATAAACTTTATTTTAAATTAATCGGATTTATTAATTTTAGAATTATTCCGGTTTTAAAACGTTAGGTTAACGGGAATATATTTAGGTATAAAGTGAATAATTATCTATAATACTTATTTGGGGTATACCTTTCCTTTTCTTTTTATTATTTATCTTGATAGTCTTATCATAATTAACGTAGCGTTTAAGGCTTATATTAAATTAGGCCTTTTTTAGCTTACGTATTAATATGTCTATTTTTAGCTTAAATGCTTTAGTATTGTCACGGCCAGTACCTGATATAACATGATAGCTAACTTATTGGCGTTATGGACGAAGATTCTAAGCTGAAGAAAAGAAAGAAAGAAGGACAGAACCGCAAAGTGCGTGAAGATTTATAAATACCCTTATTCTGTATGTGGCAGGTGGCTAGTTTATGTGGCAGCTGTCAGCCCCATGTGACGGTTGCCAGCCTTACGTCTTGATCCTGATGGCTACCGTTATATTACCCCCTTCCAGAAACTTGTATACGATCAAAGAGAGTGTACAAGTTTTTGTCAGTTATAGGTAGCGTTTCTTCCTTGTCGGTCCGGTTCCTGCCTTCTCGGCTTTATTGTCGTCGGAATGGTTTTCGTCAATCTCGTCGGTGGCCGCCGCGCGTATCCATTCCTGTAAACGGACCGGTAATCCGGGTGCTTCGGGATGTTCCGTATGGAACCGTTTTATTACGATCGGGGCATTTTTAAAGTTGGTTGCCGAATATTATGTTTCGTCGGGATCATAACCTTTTTATTTGGCCTAATATTATAGCTTTTTGTAGCGCCCGTTAAATTTCGTTTGTTTAATTTGTTTTATTTCGAACTTTGGTTTACCGTTGATTTCTTTAAATGGCGATGGTATTTAGGTTTGTTAAGGTAGCGGGTTATCGTCGGTTTTGCGTAATCGGTCGGCGTGGAACAAGTTGGTTATTTTGTAGTTCGGCGGCAGGTCGAAAACGAAATTATATCCGCGTTTTTTTAAAATTTTAAAAAGTCCTATTTATTACGAGTTTAAACGGGTAATTAATATTTACGTCGTAAAGCTTTTTTTATAAAAAAAAACTTTATCGTTAATCTTAAAGTCGGCTAGGTAACGTTTTTTATTAACTTACGTTTTTTAATACTTTTGCGTCTTTAATGCAATTTCCTTTATAAACGTTTAAACGTTTTTAATCCGTTTAATAATTATTAACGTCCGTTAAACTAGTTCGGTTTTTACTTTTATTATGTTTAAATTTAACGAAAATAAATTCCGGATATTCCTATTTAATATAACTTTTAACGGAACCATATCGATTAACGAATATTATAATAAATTATACGCGAAGTTTAATGCCGATATATATATATTCCAGTTATTTTAATATTTATCGATATAAAAGCGTAAATATTAATTTAATTTTTAATTCGTAAATTTAATAACTTTTTAAGTTTACGGGTATAAAACGTTTCCGTAATAATATTTTATACTGGTAAGTTCGTTTAATTTCGACAGAAATTAAAAAATAAATTATTTTGCATTATCGTTAATTTAAATAACGGGTATTTTAAGAAAACGATATAAGTATTAATAATATCGGCTAACTAAGGTTTTAACGGTATTAGTTTTTTTACCTAATAAGGTTACTATAATTTTGTTAAACTTGTTAATAAACGTCCATATATAGTTATAACCGTAACGATTTTTCGGTATATCCTTTCCGTCGACGACGACGTAATTCCAAATATTATTCGAAATAAAGAAAAAATAAAAAAGCCCCGGGGTTTTATTTCGAAACGTTTTATTCCGACGGTAATCGTAATAATTCCGGATATATTATCGGATATTTTGCTTAAACCGGGGTTAAATATATTCTTATGTTAATATTTTAATTATTTTGTTTTAATTAAGGTACGCGAATATTTTAAATACGTAAGTTTTGCGGATAAATACGGTATGAAAAAAAATGCGGCCGTCGGTTGTTTTTTCGGGTATTATTAATTTATTATCTTTTTTACCCAAATTTTGTATTTCGTTTTCGCGACGGATAAAGTTAATTAAGTTAATACCTTATAAAATATTTTCGATTCGTATCTTAATTAGTATCCCGTCGGTAATAACGATAAAAAAGTTTAATCATTTTGGCGGAATTAAAGCTTAAGTCCTTTCCTTTTTTTTTCGGGCTTTAACGGTAGGTAAATCGACCGTTTTTTGTGATAAGGCATCCGCGGCAATATTTTCTTTACTAGGTCGATATTGGAAAGTAATGTCGAAATTAAAAAGGAAATCGACCTATCGGATTTAACGCGTAAAAAGGATACGTTTATTCATAAAGTATAATAAGGTTTAGTAATCGGTTATAACGAAAAATTTTTATCCTTAAAGTTTAAAGTAATAATATTTAAAAGTCTGGATTATAACGAATAGCTTTCGGTTCTAAATAAGATACGTTTTTTTTATTAAGGTTATAATTTTCGAAAAATATTTTATGGGCTTTTATTCGTTATCTTTTTGTTATTACTAAATAATACCCCTAATTGCGTTACAAAATACGTCCGTTTTTATTTTAGTCGGTCGATTAGGTCGAAAAAAAGCGAGAACTAGGGCTTCGTAAGCAAGCCGTTTTATCTTTTCGAAAACTTGTTTTTGTTCGGGTTTTATTACGAAAAAAACATTTTTTTTTAACAAACGGTTTAATAATTCGGCTATACCGCTTTCGTAATGGCAAAATATTCGTATATAATTACAAAGTCCTATAAATAAACGGATTGCAATACGGCTGTTAAAATTTTCGAATTTCCATTTTTGAATTACTTTAATTTTGGCTAGATCGATAAAAATATTTATACCTATTTTTATAATAATATCGAAATAATCGACCTTTTTAACGTTAAACCGGGATTTTTTAATATCTTTTTAAAGGTTAACCTTATATAACTAATAAATAACTTTTTTATAATATTTTTAATATTTCTTTTTAAGGCCGGAATAAATTAGTACGTTATCAGCGTAAGCATTTACGTAATTATTAAATAATTTATGCAGTTAAGTATTAATAAACGATTATTATTAAGCAGAACTTATTTTAAATCCAAATAAAAGTACTTTTTATTAAAACGTTCCTTAACGGGTTTTAAATGTTATTAGGTATTCCGATTTAACGGCGATACGAAGTTTATAAAACGCTTAAATAATATTAATTTTAGCAAAACGTTTAACGTTCCAATAGTTAAATATGGTACCGTTAAGTAAAGGGGCCGGAATAAGGCGATTTTTTAAATACTGGTTTTTTTAACGATAATCAATATAAAACCGGCGTTTTAATAAATATGGTTTTGGGATAAACAGTATTAAGGCGGCGTTTTTTCGTATATACGGCTCGATAAAGTCCATTTTTAATAATTTATTTACCATTTCTTTCTCCAGCGGGAGATATTAAACGGGCGTCCGGTAGGTTGGAAGTTTAAAAGCGGATATCGGCCGGTTAAGTTTTAAAACTACGTTATAACCGGATTGGAAATCCGGGAGAATATTGGTTTTTTTTTTCGAAAAGAACTTTTTCAGGTAAGTAAAGGGTTTTAAAAAAAGTTCCCGGATTTGTTTTACGTACTTTAAATCTTCATCTTCGGGAAAGGGGATTTTTTAACCGTCGTACGTTTTCCGTTCTTACAAAACGGCTATCGTTACGACGTTTAATTCGTTATTTTTAAAAAAAACGGCTTTTTAAAGTAACGGAAATTTACTTTATCGTTTTATACGGAAATCGGTTTTTAACTTATTTATTAACGAAACGATAATTACCTTATTTTTAATAATTTTTATAATGGAAATAATCGGCTTAATATCGCATACGTCCGGCGTATCTTTTTTATTTAGTATATCCGACGGGGTAATAAGTACGGAAATTAAGATAAAATTATTATCGGGTTTTTTCCATAAACGTCGGAAAATTTGGTATTTTTTTTCGGCCTTTTTTATGGCACGATTACGGCGGTTAACGTCTTTCTGAACCTTAGGGTCGACGTACCCGTCTAGCAAATATCGGGCTGGGAGTTTAATCGCCGGTAAGAACTTGGTTAGAGCTGGAAGGTCGTCGGGCCAGATAATATTTTTGTTCTTATAATTTAATAATAAGCCGTACTTTTCCATTTAATTAAAACCGATAAAAATGTCGTATCCTATATTTATAATCTGGAAAATTTGGTCGGGAAAACGTTATTCGTTAATTTTGAATATTATAATTATTTAAGCTTTTACTTAGCCGGCGGGTTGCTTCCGGTAATTTTGTAATTAAATTAGCTTTTTTAACTAAATAATACGAACTTATAATCGTTTTTTTATTTGCCTAGCGACAAAAGGATTAACGAAAAGTCGGGCTTATGTTCCGGTATTATAAAAAGCGGTAATACGTAAGCTAATTTTATTTATTTAAATTTACGTAATTTTAATAAAAGCTTTGCATTTTTTGGGGTAACTTACTTTCGTTATTATTAATATGGAAAGGATTATCGAAAAGTCTTCCGACGGTTTTACTCTTTTCCTAATTCGTCGGAACTAGACAAGTTTTTTGCTGTTTTTACCGTAACGACCTTTTTTTTATTAAGGTAATCGTTAATCTTATATCCCGTTTTGCCATAATTAAAATACGTACCAGCTTTTTAATAGGTTTTCTTTTTGATTTCCGATAGGGGCTTGCCGGTGTTACTTAAAGTTTTCGGTTTGCTAAGATTATTACCCGGGCGGGGTTTTTTATTTTTGTTTTTGTTTTTCGGTTTATTATTATCGGGGTCGTATGGTTAAGGTTTACGCTTTTGCTAGCGTTTTTTATAGGCGAGCTGGTTATTATAAGCGGTTATAATAACGCGGTTATAAAACTTTTCGTAAATAACGTTAAAGTCGCGGTTATCTTTAAGAAGGTATAGGTCGAAGTTTAAGGGAATATATTTTTATAGGATTTGCTTTTATTTGTCCTCGGCGATCTTGGCCTTTTAAACGAAAGCATTAAACTTAAAAATGAAATCGTAAATATCTTAATTTTTGCCGGGCTTAAAAGCGAAGGTATAAAAAGTTTTTTTGGTAACGGAAGCTTGGTTCGGGTTATGGTACGATAATTCCAATACCTGAATTATTTTAGTTACGTAAAAGAAAGGTTATATAGTTAATCGGTATCGAGTTTTAATTACTTATTCGGCCTTTTTTTTTAAAAGGTTTATTAAGTAAACCATACGGGTTTTTTCGTTCCGAAAAATTAATTTATTTACTTCGAACTTATTTATAATTTTACAAACTTAAGTATTAAACTTCGTTTTATTACCGTTAAATTTAACGGGGTTATTAACGTAAGCTTTTTTTTTTTGGTCGTAATTAGAATTTGCGCCGTTATTTCTTATAAACTTACGGAAAACGGGTTATGTTATTATACCGGTAAAGCGAAATATGCTAATGTTATTAAAGGCGTTATTAATTATGTTTTCCCGATAAAGGCGGTTAACGTTATCGGAAAAAGTAAAGGTATGCTAACTTTATCTGGTTTTTAGGTAAGCGATTTCGTCGCGGAGTTTTCGGAGTTTTCCCTAAACGTCCTGGTTATTATTAGCCATCTCGTCGATCAGCTGTCCGTCGTGATTAGATTTTAAATGGTTATGGTTTTGGTTTTGGTTTTGGTTTTGGTTTTATGAATCCTTTGTTTTTAAGGATTCGGTTTCGTTTTTCGGCACGTCGTTTTTTGCCGTTTTTTTAAGGTATACGTCGTTTTTTGTATTTTGGTTTAGGTTTTGGAAAGGCATTTTGTTTTTTGCACTTTCGATTTTATTATTGATTAATTTAAATCGTTTTGAACGTCGATTAGCTGGCGGGTAGTTTTTCTTGATAGACATTTAATTTGATGCTGGTTAATCTGGGTTTAGGTTTGGTACGCGTTATTTTTCGTCGTTACGTTTCGACGTAAAAGAGTATGGTACTTTATTTATTAATCGTTAGGCCAGCGAGGAAGGGAATAAGCTTAAAATAATGTTACGGCCAGTACTTGATATAGCATGATAGTTAACTTATTGGCGTTATGGACGAAGATTTTAAGCTAAAGAAAAAAAAGAAAGAAGGATAGAACCGTAAAGTGCGTGAAGATCTATAAATACCCTTACTCCGTATGTGGCAGGTGGCTAGTTTATGTGGCAGCTGTCAGCCCCATGTGACGGTTGCCAGCCTCACGTCTTGATCTTGATGGCTACCGTTATAATTATGATAAAAATTATTCCCTTTTTCGTTTATTTTTGCTCGCAAATCTTTTCGAAAATAGATTTTTATGGAAACCACGGCATTTACTCCGAACGCAGCGGCATACAGAACAACGCCGTACGAACCTACGTCGGTACGGATCCGTTGCAGGAATTTTAAGTAGATTTTTTTCCCTCCCAGTTGCGACTTTAAATAATAAAAGGGCGATCGTTTTATTAACTTGCTTTTTCTCCAGATTTTTAAGGCCCCTATGGTATTTAATGCCGGCAGATACCTCGGTAAGCCTTTTCACAATATCCTCCACTGACGAATACTTCCGTGGTGCCATTATTCAACGGTGCAGCAAAGAGGAAAGGTGAAAGTGCGGGAAAAAGTCGAGGTGTATTAATTTTCTTTTTTCCTTTTTTGCTTTACTATCTATCTTTTATTCAGCCGCTTTGGTTTTTTCTAGGTTTAAGAAATCCCTCCCTTCTTAAAATTCCTCTTAGCAGAGGAACGGCATTCGTTTTTAAAATCCTCCTTTTTGCCACAGTTATAACACTCTACTTTGGACTTGTTTTTTTGGGCTCCTTCGAAACGGTACTTGCTTTTTTTTAAGTTTTGCCCTTATCCTTCCTAAGTCGGCTGCTAAAACCTTCACTTCGTCTACTAATTGCTTTCTTCTTAAGGTACCAATCAAAAATTCGTTTATCGGCTACTATAGCCATATCGGTATATTCTGCAAAAGGTCTAGTCTTAAATATCTTATAAATCTTATCCTTAACCTAAAGCTTCAGGCCATTATAATAAAAATAAAATAATACGCTTTCTAATAGGTTAGAAATTACAGCTAAACGATTAAATTCAGTAATATACTTAAAGGCTAACTTAGTTTATTTAAGAAAATAAAATTATTTGACCATATATTATTCTTTATCTAGATTTCCGAACAATATTTTTATTCTTTTCTCAAAATGCTTATGCTTACTAAAAATATAATTAATTATATTCGAAAAGTTATTAAAATAATTCTGTAAATAATTCTTCATAATGGGCTCGAACTATAAGAAAGTTCGTCCGGCTAATAACTGTAAAATAGCTATTATTTTTTAATAATCCTCTGTTAAAAATCTCACGTAAAATTTAAAGTAAACTGAACTTAAACCAGGAATTTTTTCATATTTATAAATCCATCGTAGAGCTTGGAAAAGGTTAACTTATAACCTTTAACGTTTGGTATCCCATGGTAAGCAAAAGATGGAATGGTATTTTTACGAAACTAGTTCGCACCAAATGACGGTAGCGTCGAGGTTTTCTACTGTTACTAACGGGCAAGTTTAACGTTTTCTTTTTTAAGTACTCGTAGTTCGGTTATTAAGATATATAACTTCTCTTCGACGATAAGTTCTTCTTTAATAAGCCTCTATTCTCTAGAAAAATACCCTTTCTCAACTTTCTTACTCTTCCGGTTCTTCGGTCCATACTTTTCTTCCTGCTCTTCCCCAATCTTTTTCTCCTTTTTTAATCCCTTGCCTTAAACCTTAATAATATCCTTAAGATCGGAAATAAGCTATTAAACTTATAAAAAAAAGGGCCTCCTTGGGAACAGGTTATAAGGGGTACCGTATTGTCAATTAGTTAGAAAATTTCTTTAATCAAAGATAAATTATTTATTCGGGTTACTAATTTTTTACTAACTAATAACGGAAATCGGATATACTATTTATCTTCTAAACGTCGTCCTATATTATCGTTTATATTAAGTTCAGGAAAGCTTATATCCGCACTGGGCGGTAAATTATTCGTCGGCTATTAATTAAGGAATTATCAAAATGTAACGAACCTGTTATAACCTATATGGAGGTATAAGCAATATCCGAAAAAGGTCTTGATTTGCAGGTAATAATAAAACGAAGAATAATTTAATAACTTATTTGTTAAAAAGATTTCAGGTACCTTTTTTACAGTGAAAAACGACTATCTTTAGCTGTAAACTTAAATTAATAACTAAAAAACGAAATTAAACACGTATTATTTACATAAGAAATCGATCCATTATGTATCCCAATTCCTTAAAGTAAGTATATCATAAATTTATATAATTTATATAATTTATATAATTTATATAATTTATATAATTTATATAATTTATATAATTTATATAATTTATATAATTTATATAATTTATATAATTTATATAATTTATATAATTTATATAATTTATATAATTTATGTAATTTATGTAATTTATGTAATTTATGTAATTTATGTAATTTAGTTCCAGGTTACTTAAATTACTGAGATTAATTAGATTACTTCGAAAGCCAAACTCCCTTAGCTGGATTTAGCCGCGACAGGTCCGCGTTAGGCCTAAAAGGCTAGTTTTTCAAGATAGGAACCCCTGTTTCTATAACATTAAATTTGTTAATTATTTAAATTTTTATATCATAAATAATTTAGTTTTCAATTAGTAGAATGTTTAATAAAATATAAATAATACGATTTGTTGTTAATTAATTATATTTTATTATTTATAACAATAAATCGTTTAATTAAAATATTATTATAAATTCTTAATAGAAAAGTCTTATTATATATCTTATTATATTATTTAATTAATATCAGAAATATTAGTATTTAAAACAATGATAATAATAAATATTAAAATATGGATAAAATTGTTAAATTACGTTAAATTATTATATACGCATATTTAATTTTTATATAATATTTTCAAATTATATAATTTAATTATTTATTTTATAATTTCGATGAATATTTTTAATTTATATTAATTTTAATTAAACAATTACAGATATTTATAATATTTACTTTATTATTAATATAAGTCATAATTCTAATAATAAAACGTAATTTATTAAATTAAGCTTAAATTATATAATTTATGAATATAACTATTTTAATTATTAGATATTTTAAATATTTTCAATTAAAATATTAATTTTTAAATGTAAAAAAAATATTAATATCAGTTTCGAAACGATTAATATTAAAACCCCCGATTTCCGTTTTATAAATATATTTAATAAAGTTACAGTTTTAATAAAAACTGCCATTTTTCGTAATTTACTTTTATAATCTTATCGTAATTATTATATATATAAATTTATATACAAATTAAAACGATAAAATATAAATTACGAACATTAATATATTTAAGCTGAAATTTGTTTATTTCGTTAATAAACATATTTCGTCGATAATAATTAAATTATATTATTGTTCGAAAATAAAATTTTAAATAAGAATTTAAAATTAATTATTTAATATTAACGTATAACACAAGCGAGCTGCGCGTACAAGCGAGCTGCGCGGATTTTTGCATTTCGCAATAATTAATCTAAATAACTTAACCACAACATATTTAATTAGTTCAAATTAATCGGATTCTTCTTCGCTAGTCGTATCTATAACTTTTTCATAAGTACGCGCATTATGTCCGGGCTTGCCGTAGACGCCATACTTCCGTTTTTTCGTTTTAACCCTTTTGTAACGATTACCTTTAGCCGTTATTGGCTGCATTTTTTCACCACCCCCTTTCTTTTCGGCCAGAAGAGTTTGTCCTTTTTATATAGTAAGTATTCCTCCTTCCTAAAGACGTTTATTTTTAATCCTGCGGCGTTTGCTAAAGGTATGGTTAATTTCGCGTAATTGGGTAACTTTTTATTTTAGGAGAATAATTTTATGCTAAAGCATTAAATAACTTTTGGCTAATAAATTAACCGATTTAACGATTCTTGTCGGCGAACTACCTTAATAATTTTTAATTTTTCTTTATAAATAACGTTTTTGTTTTATTGTTTTACGGATATTTATAAGGGTTTTCGTAAAAGGCGAAAAATTAGAACCGGCGGAGGTAAGCGGCGAAACGATTAGTATAAGTATAACTAGAAGAATTTCCAAATCGGATAAAACGTTATTAAGATCGAATAAAATAAGTCCGGTTTTTATAAATCCAGATTTAATATTATCGGATATTATAGTAGCTTTAAACGTATCGTAAAAGCCGAAAAGGAAGTTTTTTTTCGCGATATAAGTATAGTAACGTCGCATCAAATTTTCGATATATAACGAATAAGCGCGTTTTAAAACAAAAAAGTAGGATACGTTAAAAGGTTAAAGCCGATAAAAGGAATGCGTAGGTATATAAAAAGTAATAATGCCGTTATTCGCGCAGTTTTTTTCGAATTTTATTAAATAGTAATTTTTGTAACCGTTAAGGATAAGGAAACGTTTCGATTTTTTCGTACGCGTTCGGGTATATTTATCGAAATGTTAAATTTATTTTAAATTTAATTCGTTTGTTGTTTAGCTATTATGGCTTATATCGAACTTCTAATCGGGTAATAATGGGTATTTTCGATATTAGGAATTAAGGTAGTTCTTTCCCGCCATAATAATAAATGGCGGCAAAGTTTAACCTTACGAATTAACACCTTATATAATTATTACTTATTCCCGATTACCTTATTAAGCCTATTTAGGTTTTTTACGTCTTTTAGTATTTATAACTACCATACCCGATACCATAAAAACCCCCATTAAAAAGCCCGTTTTGTCGAAATTATAAATATCTTCTTTTACGATGCCGTATTTTGCGATTATAGCCCGAATAAGCTTAAACTATTTACGAAATACCTTTAAATTATTGCATAATACCTTTTGATAATCGATTTTTCGATTTAAACGCGTTTTAAGTTTTTTTTGCCGTTTAACAAAGTTTAACGCTTAATTAATCCCGACGCGTAACGTAACGCGCTGGGCTAGCAGTAAATTCGCCATATTTTTAACGTATTAAAGCCGGATAGGAAACGTTTGTGCATTTAAGTTAAGGATTTTTTCGATAATCGATTTCTTTTCGATCGGCGTTAGTTTTCGCGAATTGGGAACGGTATCGTATCGCGTAGGTTTACCGTTAATTCGGGTTTTTAAAGTAAAAACTAGAACCGTATATATAGAACCAAGTTTGGTATAAGAAAGTTTGGGGTTATTCTTTTTAACCTAAACGGCTAAGTTTATTCTGGCTTTTTTTGTAAGCCGTTCTATAATAGTAATGTTAAAAAATAAACACTTAAAGTTGAATTGTAAGAAAGTTAGAAAAAACGCGCAGCTCGCTTGTGCGCGCAGCTCGCTTGTGTTATACGTTATATAAAATTAAAAATAATATAATTATATAATTTAATAAGTATGTAATTAAATATTTTTAACTAAAACTTTTTTATATCCGCAAATCCTAAAATAAAAAGAAAATAAAAAGTTTTTAATATAAAAATTCCTGATGTATTCATTAATTTAATTAATAATATAATTTAAATAATAATTAAATTTTGCGAAAATTAAATTATATACTGTATTAATTTATTTTTTTAGTAAGATACGGCTTTATCCGTTAAATATAAAGTGTAATATAAGGCGAATAAACCAACGGTATAAAAATTTTATTAGGTTATCGGCCGTATATATAACGTTAATATCTGGGTTAATTACGTATATATCAGTAAAGAATTAATAAAAATATCGGATAAGAATAAATGTTTCGTTTTAAAAAATTAAATGTTCGAAAAATTAAGATATTTATTTTAAATTTTTAAATATATTACGCGTATTTTAAAAAAAAAAATATTTCCGGGCTTATTATAAATAATTTTAAATTTTATATATTATTATTTTAGCTCATACAATTATGTTATTATTATATTAATTTAAGAAAAGTAAGAAATTATAATATATATAAAATAATTTTTTATTAATTTCTTTCGAATTAATAATATTAATTTTTCTTAAATTACAATTAAACGTATATATAAAGATAAAGATTTTAATTTTATATTAACTTTTTATAATTATAAATTAAATAATGTTAAATTAAAGTTATATTTAAAAAAACTATTTTAATAATTTTTAAAGATTTATATAAAAATATGTAACACGGATCCGAAAAATTATACCTTACTATTAAGCCTTATTTTAAAGATTTTATTATTTTTGTAAATAGAATTCTTAAAAAGGTTTGATTAATTGATTTAACCCCTGATACATATTTCTTTATCAAAAGGTATAACTGTGGCTTACGGCTGCTGCGCCGCAGGCGCAGCCACAACCTCTAAAATGGGGTTCTGATCACGGTGAGGCAACGAAAAATATGGATCTCTGGGCAAAATAGGTGGGGCGAAAATGTCACTTTTCCCTTCAGCGCCCGCGACACCGAACACACCCTTAGGGTGGGCCTAGGGAAGACATGAGTACTTGGGGGCTTTACTCGAGATCTGGGAATAGTATGAGATTACGAGTTTCATTTTTATAATGGTACCCTTTGGGTTACGCGTTATTCCGAATATATATTATTCTCCAAAGGCGCTTACATGCCCTGCCAAGCTTTATTATAACCTACAACTTACCTCTTATTAACCAAGCAATAACTGAGGCTCCGCTTGCAGTTCGGTACCAGACGAGCTCGGCAAATGAAGTGCGCTTTACGGTATACGTACTATCGTCTCATCCGGACCTGAATGCTGTGTTCAGCACCTGGGAGGCTGCCATAGCTATTCGCGCCATCGTTGCCGGGCTTGCGGCCGGTGATGGTTGACTGGAAGCTCGCCCTCTGCGCCTCCGGGACGTAGTCCTCCGGGTCCCCGCCGCATCGCTATTACGAAATTAGGCGAGCTGGAGCATCGAACATTGCTCGACCTGGTCGTCGGCCCGCCGTGTCACCAAGTGAATTAACCGCTCAGTCTTAAGGAAGCGGTAGCTCTTTCGCCCGCTGTTCTCGATGCCCATTATCGAGGAAAGCTTCAACTTCTCGGTCGCGATGCAATGGAAGCACCAGTAGAGGGCTGGCTTGATAGTTGGGAGGCAGGCTGCGGGTGTTGCGATCGGATTAATGGCAGGGGAACGGGTAAGCCTTAAGGCATCCAATGCTACCTACCAAGCTTATCTATCTTGCTGATTCAGGCATAAAATGGATGGGAACCCCGCCGCATCATCGATTTTGCTCTTTCTCGAGACCGGGTCCGTTTTGACTTGTTGGACAAGGGCGTGTGGAAGGCCGGTTCGAGCTAGTGGTACGGTAGCGGCCAGGTTGGGTGTCTCTGTTTTATTGTTAGATTTTCAAATTGGGGCCAAATGTCGTGTAACACAATGTGCGATTAAACCTCAAACGTATCCTGCCTGCTGCCGCTTGACAGACTTACTGCTTCAGGCAACCACAAATGAGTAATTACAAAGGATGACAGCCAAGTCGCCTCTGTAGCACAACTGCAGGATTGACACTGGCAGCAGCCACTTGCACCTGCTAGTACTTAGAACAGTCCCAGGAACTCACTAACTAGCTACAAGGTTCGCGCCAAGGTCGGCCGCTTCTTCGTTGGGAACACTTCTTTTGAAGATCATCGACCCATGATGCATTAAATGAAATTATCCATTTTCTGTTGGGATATGGGTGCAAATTCGGAGTACCACTGTTGTTCTGATTATTCTTGGTTCTTCTCGTTATTGGAGAACTGTGTGTGTGGGAAGGTCTAGGCTGTATAGAGACAATTGGTGGGGCTGTCGCGCCTACACCTCCGTGCTCTAGCACCCAAATTCCTTCAGCCACATACCATATGCTAACATTTTCTCAAGAATTTGACCCTATCGGCCTCGGAAACTCAACGCCTTAAATTTCCCAGAAACCTACCAAATTCAGTCAACTCTCCACAAATCAACATTATTACCAATTGGTAACCACCTGAAAAACATCCAAGGGCACCTCGCGGCACTGCAGCACCGGATTATCCGATGGTCTCACGAGGTTGAGCCGCGGGTCAAGCCCGTGGTCTGGACAAACGACGGCGCGCCCGACGAGCACAAACCTGTCTCCCGACGTCTCAGGCCGCAACACGACGGCCGAGTAGCATCCGTCCAGCCAGGCCAGGTAGTCGCCGTCCTTGGCTTGGTCCGTGATGATGCCCAAGACCAATCCCACAAGCCCCTGGACGGAGAAGAGCCGGTATTTGTCCCACGACCGCGAGGGGTCGGCGTCACCTAGTGCTGTTTCTGGTATCGTTACTGGCTGGGAAGGGCGGTCCAGTGGATGCAACACTCTCCGCAAGCTGGGGTCGGCTTCTTTGTCGTCTTGGTCTCGGTCGACATGGTAGTAGTAACTGAACACGACGCGCGGCTGCTGCTGCTCTGCCCCCCGTCCTCTGACATGGTAATCGAGCGTGCGTATCGTATTCCACGGCGCTAACTGCAAGGCTTCGTCAACCTGGTGCTCAAAGACCAAGCCGAGCTTGAAACTTCCGGGATCTTTTCGGTACTCGCCCAGCGCGGGCCCAAATTCGACGATCGGCGACGGTTTGAAGAGGGAGACGCAGAAAGGCTTGTTGGCGATGAAGTTTGCGTCCTGGCTTTGAGGGTGTCTTGAGGTGTGAAGCTCGTGAGAGACGTCGCCATTGGGGCCCGGGCCGAAAGCCCTCTGCATCCTGTGGCTCAGAGCAGCCAATCTGGCCCAGTTGACCCCGCCGTAGCGGTTGATCAAGGCAAAGTGCAGCACATCCAAGTACACAAAGGCGAGAGGCTGGCCATACCGAAGCGGCATACCACCCACGCCCCCAGACACATCACTGGCGAGGCTGAGCAGCCCGTAGACTTTGTCCCTGGGATCTCCGCAGGCATTCCGCCAATAGTCGTGCAAGAGATCAGCCAGCGGGCGCCTATTCTTCTCCACGCCCCTGGACATGCCGTTCTTGAGGAGGGTGGCGCATTGGCCGCGAAAGATGTCTGAAAAGCCGACGGCCAACTTCTCCCTTTCCGGGTCCGAGGATCCGTTCTCCTCCGGGATTTGACTAAACTGGTCGTTGTGGTCCTCCTCTAGGGCGCGGAGGTGCTCCCGGAGCAGGTCCCACTGCACCTGTCTGCTGCCGCAGTAGACGCAGATCCTCCTCGCAAGGGTGACCTCCTGAATGACCCAGATGCGCGTCCAGTACGGCCGCTCCGAAAACGCCTTGAGCTCGGCGAGACGCGGCTTCCACGTGTAGATGCCGACGGACTCGCCGTCGGTCGTCTTCAGCTCGGGCTGCTCGTCATTCCCGGAGAGACTAGACTTGTCCAGCACGTCAAAGACTGAATTGGTCGAGGGCGTGGGTGACTCCTCCGGACCGAGCCAGATGTCAACGACGGTTGCGCGCATGTAGATGGTTCCCATCAACGGAACCTGGTAGTTCTTGTCGTCGTTGTCGTCCTGGTTGATGCAGATGGCGTCGATCCACAGCGTTCGCGGCTCGCTCGGATGGCGGAGGGCCGTCAAGGCAGCGTGTAGGTTCGGTGTGACGTTGAAGTTTTGTTTGTCGAGCCGGATGCTAAGTAGCGAGGTCGCGTCCCCCCAGGTGTATGAGAGGGCTTCGTAGGCGACTGTTTCACCGTCCGCTGACAGGGACACCGGAGGAAGGAACTCGCAATCAATGCCATGGTATGGTTCTGGCGGCGGTGACCATGACGGCGGTGGAGGAGGTGGTGGGAGTAGGCGCTTGATTAAACGGGATACCGGGGGAAAACATCCGCAAAATGTGTCATCTTGTGGTGGTGGGGATGGTGGTGGTGACGAGGGTAAGAGTTTGAGAAGGCGAATCTGCTCTTTCGCCTGGTCGAGAACACCGTAGCGGAAGTCGGGGTTCATGATGGGGCCATTTATCATTTATAGGATACCCAGCGCCAATGTTTGTTGGTATTGCGGGAATGAGAACATGGGTTTGATGGTCTCAACAAAATCGGAGGGACTGGACTTCTTGTAGTCGGGCATCGACCTTTTAGGCATCCAGGAATCTACCTTTTCTTAGCAAATTTCATGACATTGATTCGTTACCAACCAAATTCAACCACATAGAGCAAGGCTCGCTGCCCGCTGACTATTGGGCGTGCTAGAGATCCGCCCGCTTTCAGCCCAACCTAGCAATAACCGCGCTGCATAGAGCTGTTTTCTCCTCGCTGTCGTTGCGAAAGCGCAGGTCCAAAGCACTTGTCTTCCCACAACCGCAGTGGTCGTAGCTATGCCTGTGAAAGACAATCTAAAGTCGCTGAAGAGGCGGCTGAAGAGTCTTTTTGTGGAACGTCGTGCGGCCTCGCCGGCTATATCTACCACGCAATCAACCGGTATGTTAGGTTTGGCGCCGCGTCGCAAGCCTTCTCGAAACTCACAATCTCCAGAGATCCAGCCGCCCGAGTGTGAAGACGCAAAGCACGGCTCAAAAACGTCTTCCGTCATCGCAGCGGAACCATGTGCTTTCCCCCCCCGCTCTGCTACCGATGCCAACCCGACACGGCCCAGCACAGATGCGAGAGCCAGTGACAACCGCCCGCCAGCGACACCATCACGAGCTCCGCCTCCAGCCGTGCCCGTGGATCCCCAAGCCGAATCCGAGCCGACGGTGACCAAATCCACAGAGCAACAGACCCCTGCTCTACCCGCATCCCAGCGACTGTGGAACGCCGCGTACGACAGCGTTGAGAGGGATGATGCAGACCTCGTCGGATCGTACGTGAAAACGTTGGAAACGGTTCTCGGCGCCGGGCCAGGCGCCGCTCCTGGCACCGACATCTCGGCCGAGCTCCACGACCCGACCAAGCGACAGATGCACATGAAAAAGCTGGTAGAGGAAGGCCAGTCGAAAATTTCCAGAGCTACCAAGACCATGAACCGACCCGGCGAGGTCGCCGATACTATTCTGTCGATCAGGATTGACGTCGCCGTCCAAAGCGTATCGCAGGCTGCGCTTCCATGGGTCGGTGTTTGCGCTGGGCTGCAAGTAAGCAGTCGATCTTCTAATACCCTCAACTGGCCTGGCTGTCCTAACATGCGTCCAGATTCTCCTAAATCCTGCGCAAGCGACAAAATCCAACCTTGCCGGCATCGCCTATGTTATTTCCAGGATGGACTGGTACTGCGCCTTGACCGAACATCTCCTGAACAAGGACAACATTGCCTGTGGAAAAAAGTTCCCAGCAGTTCTGCACCAGTTAGAGGGGTCGGTCGTCAAGCTTTACAGGGCGCTTTTCTTGTACCAGATAAAGAGCATTTATTCGTACCATCACAACCAGTTCCTCGTTTTCTTTCCTGGTACGCTACATTTGGATGATTGGGATAGCGAACTAAAGCGTATCACGGACCTAGAGGACATCATCCGAAAGGATACCGCCCAGTACTTCCAAGAACATACGAAGTCCCGCCTAGAAGAGCTCGCCAAATATGGCGAGAGAATAGAGACACGTCTCGGCGACATCCATAAGACACTTCAAGACTTCATCTCCATGCAGAAGGATATCCACAAGGACGATATGGAGGCAGCGTGCCTTAGAGATCTCCGTGTCGTTGATCCACAAGACGATATGCAGCGGATCGAGGAGAATAAGGATGAGTTGCTTAACAACACGTACAAGTGGATGCTCCGTACCCCAGAGTATGCATCATTCACCAACTGGGACGATAGCGGACCCGAACGCCCACAACGCCGATTGCTTTGGATTAAGGGACACGCCGGTACTGGGAAGACAATGCTGATGATCGGCATTATCCGTGAACTATTCCATCAGCCAGTCGTCTCGGCGCCAGCGCTCTCCTTTTTCTTCTGTCAAGGCGCAGATATGGCCCTGAACAACGCCACGGCCGTCCTCCGCTCTTTAATCTGGCTGTTGCTTCTTCAACAGCCATATCTCATATCGCATTTACTCCAGAAGTATAAAGAGTCAGGTGCCGATCTCTTCAGGGACAGAAATGCCTTTTACGCTTTGTCTGAGGTATTTCAGGATATGTTAAAAGATCCTCTGTTGTTGCCCGTGTACTTTGCTGTTGACGCACTTGACGAATGTGCAATGCAGCGGTCGGACCTTATCCATCTCATTTCGACTTCCCTCACTCTCTCCCAAAAGGTGAAATGGCTGCTCTCTAGTCGTCCGGAAGTCAACCTTCTCGCTGAGCTTAAGGATCCTGGCACTCACTCCTCAGACGCTTCAAATACCCTGATCGAGTTGGATGCTCAACGCCTGGTAGATCCTGTCAACGCATACATCGATCACAAGCTCAAAGTCCTCCAGCGCACAAAAGGATACAATGACAGCATTTTGGCTGAAGTATCATGTGAAATTCGCCAACGTGCAGAGAACACCTTTCTGTGGGTAGCTCTCGCGTTCAAAGTTCTCGGGACAGTACATGGGCGATACGCCGTCAAGCGCATCAGAGATATGCCTCCTGGACTGTCGGGGTTGTATGATCATATGATGACCCGGATCGAAGATGGAGGAATAATAGATTCCCAGGACTGGAAAACCGTCTTGGCGGTTATCTCTCTTGCATTCCGCCCGCTATCTCTCTCTGAGCTACCCTTAGTTACTAATTTGCCATCCCATATTGTGAAGACGGCTATTGAAATGTGCGGCTTATTCCTAACAATCACCAGGGAAACGGTCAGCCTGATCCACCAGTCAGCCAAGGACTACTTGGAGAAGAATTACAAGTCTAGACTTCAGCAGGCTGGGCCCGCTCAAGGGCATGCGGACATCGGCAGGCGCTCGATTGATGCGATGTTCTCAATACTCAGACGGAACATGTATAACCTCGACTTCGACTCCATCGCCAAGGATATGACTCCGCCTCATCCAAATCCATTGGCTCCAGTACGATACTTGTGCGTCTTCTGGGCCGACCATCTCTGCTTGGAGAGTCCCGAATGTAAGAGGGAGTTGATGGACGATGGACTAGTTCTGAGATTTCTGAACGAGTGCTTTCTCTACTGGCTTGAGAGTTTATCTCTCCTTGGGAAACTCTCAGACGGCATACTGTCGATAAGAAAGCTTCTACATATTGCCCAGGTATGTTATGACATCGTAATAATGTCCAGTTACTGACCCCCATAGTCACAACCGGACATAAGCCCTCGCCTCACTAAGCTGCTAGAAGACGCGGAGAAGTTTGTCCTTGCTCACAGATCGACCATAGAGCGGGCTCCGTTACAGACGTATGGCTCCGCGCTCGTGTTCAGTCCTACGACAAGCCAGGTTAGAAATGTATATTGGAAAGAAAGGCTGTCATTTATTAAGACGGTCGCGGGTATTAAAGACTACTGGGGCGCGCAACACCAGCAAACGCTTAAGGGGCATAACAGTTCGATTAGCGCCGTAGCTTTTTCGCCCGACGGCAAAACGCTCGCGTCGGCCTCACACGATAACACCGTCCGGCTTTGGGATGTGATAACAGGTGCGCACCGGCAAACACTTAAAGGACATAATGAACGGGTTAACGCCGTAACCTTTTCGCCTGACGGCAAAACGCTTGCGTCAGCTTCAAACGATGATACCGTCCGGCTTTGGGATGTAATAACAGGTACGTACCGGCAGACGCTC